>RYYW01001083.1:0-11009 GCA_013621005.1 Aeschynomene evenia | reverse complement strand
TCTTTACTATCATTATTAATACTATTATATAATCGGTACTATTATATTTCCCTATTTAATATTCTATTATATTATTATTCTTAATGTTATAAATGTTAACGACTTAACAATTTCTACTGTCTTATTACTTTTATAACTATTGCTTTGACTGTTATCAATCATTCTTAGTGTTGACTTACTAATATTTCCTTTTATATACTTTCAATATTTTAGTATTGTCTATACTACTTATGTTATCATTCATGATCGCCGTTACTATTACTATTGTTATTATAATTATTTCTCCTATTACCTTTCCTATTAACATTACTATTACTACCATATATTATTATTTTTATTATATCTACTATTTTATTATCATCACCATTTTATTATTTATTTTTTCTTTTTATACGTTACTTACCCACACAGTATACTAATCCATATGTTCTAATAGCTTAATCCGTTAACTCAAATTATATATGCTATACACATTTTCAAACCATGTTCTTATCTATTGTGTTTTCAAGATTTAGTCACTGACACCTCTTTATTATTATTATTATTTTCATAGCTACGTATTTGACTAAGAAAGATTAATTCAAAAGTTTAAACCCTGCACCTATAAAGCCAATCTACTTATATGTCAATCTTGTAAATTCTGATTTTTGTTTCTATTCTTTAGGACCCAGATCTTTCTATCATCCTTACCATTATTGTTATTATTATTATTATATTTATTAACATGTATACTATCTTCATTATTCTATTACCCAAATTTAACACTGTAAATAAACATTCTACAAAACTAGATTTTTGCTTTGAATTTAAAAAAGAATAAGGATTCCGGTGTACGTATCATTTACTTTACATCTTAACACTTCATATGCAAATGTAAATATCAATTAACATAATAGCATTATATGATTCATTCTCAACACATATCATTATTGATCACGAAGAAGACAATAAGTATAATTCAATAACGCATTAAAATATGAGAATATGCATTAACATAGAATCATATAATAAAGCACAAAAATTCCTTACCTCAAAAGCTTCAAGATGTAGACACGCTATACATGTTAATATATATACATGTTTATATATATATATATATATATATATATATATGGAAATCTATATTAATTTATATTATATGTTTTCTAATTATGTTTTCTATAAATGCATATACATTAATTGCCTAGCTATCGTACATACATATATATGAAATACAATTTCTATATATATGTATATATTAATCTCCTATACACGTTTATATATATATTAGACACCTATATTAATTAATATTATTTTATAAATCAATTTAATCTTATTACCACAAATTAATAAAAGCCCTAAAATTTGAGGATGTTACAGCATTCCTAAATTACATCCCAAATCAAGGACGTTACTTCCTAAACTACAGCAGCTACAAATCCTCCTAAATTATATTTATTGATACTATATATAAATAGCTGTAACCCCTAATAATATGCATTATCACTAATTGGATATAATTTACAATTAGACATAACTATCTATTAATATTATTATTTTCTAAACACTAAAAACTAATCCTACGGCACCTATATATTTATAAGATATAATGATGAACAATTATTTTATTATGATTTTACGTTCTCTTATATGGATACTAGTTATTATTATTATTATTAGTACACTTATTTATCAATTTTAAACATGTAGAGTTTATTAGCACAAAACACAACTTATTTTGTAA
This sequence comes from Aeschynomene evenia, assembly GCA_013621005.1. Classification (NCBI taxonomy): domain Eukaryota; kingdom Viridiplantae; phylum Streptophyta; class Magnoliopsida; order Fabales; family Fabaceae; genus Aeschynomene; species Aeschynomene evenia. Next base: position 9,286 of record RYYW01001083.1, on the reverse strand, counting down.
ATCAACTTAATGTTATCACAATAAAATATATCAACTAATAGTCCTAAAATTGAGGATGTTACACCAACCGATTGATTTATCTCACCTCCACCTCTCACCATCTTGCGTTCTTTCTCCGCCGCCTCTGCCTTCGCTCCGTCGCCGTCCTTCGGCCTTCTCCGGTGCCGGTCTCTGCCGTCTCGGGTTTGTTCGTCAACGGCCGGTTCCTCGCAACGTTCCGTTCGAAGTTATATTTCTCGCTCTTCTCTGCTTCTGTTCTCTGGATCACTGCCGTTCTCCGCCGCTGTTCCCCGTCGGCGTGTTCCGTCTGTCTCCGGCACCTCCTTCGTGCTTCCGGTTGAAAGTGTATGTGTGCACGAGAAGGGGGGGTTGAATCGTGCAAGTTTTAAAAATTACTTCTTAAAACTTTTACTTAGACAATTGTTTTTACTCAGAAGATAGATTTTAAAGTTTGCAGCGGAAATTGCTTTCTGAGAAGATTAAGTTTCTGAGAACTTAGTCTTTCTGAGAAAGTTCCTTTCTGAGCAGATTTAAGAAAATGACTTTGAGTTAGAGTTTCTTAAACGCTTTCTGATTTTAATCATCAATGAAGTTTTCACGAGACCTCTTAATTAAGATTGTGATAGTTTTTCTCAAAGATTTGTACAAGTAAGGAGTAAGGGAGAAAAGCTTAACACAGAGAATTTTATACTGGTTCGGTTATAACCAACCTACTCCAGTCCCCAACCTTCAGTTGAGAGTTCTTCGATATTCTTCTTAAAGTGCCTTCCCAGACAACAATGCCTTTACCAAGTAAAGGACTTCCACCACTTCACAACCCGAAGTGGATTTTCTTGCCTCCAACACTAGAGGACTTCCTTACCTTAATCACTTAAGGACTTCCTTGCCTCACAACGAGGACTTCCTTGCCTTAATCACTTAAGGACTTCCTTGCCTCACAACCGAGGACTTCCTTGCCTTAATCAATTAAGGACTTTGAACTTTGCCTCAAACACCAGAGGACTTAAACCTGCCTTCACACAAAGAAGGACTTAGCGTTTTTCGGAAAGTAGTTTTTGCTTCGAAAACCAACTACTAAGATTAAGTTACAAACTTAATTTGACCCTTAGTAGACTTCTAGATTTAACTTACAAATGTAAGAATTTGCACCAGTACAGAACTAGAAGATTTTCGCAAAGTTAGAAGAACAATTTCGTAAAATTGTCTTTCTGAGAAAGTTCTAAGTTTTCGCAGATGATTTTCAATTCAGCAGAGTTTTTGCACGTTTAATAAAGAGTTTTTAGCGCAAGAATTTCGTCACAATGCTCTGGAATTGAACTCATATATATAGGCATCAAAGAGCCGCGAAATTTAGAAGCTTTCACTTTGCTTATGTGGCTGTGTCCTTTTCAGAACGGCTCCCTGCTACAGTCAGCGCGAAATGAGGAACTTTTCAGAACTGCACAGTGCGCGTGTTCCCACTTCCTTGGCTAGTTGTAGCGAGCTTTCTGAGACTGCTTGCGATCCCTTGAGTCCAGACACTTGGTTGCTTCTGAGTCCAACTTTCTGAGAGTTGTACGGACTTCTGAGGCGAACCTTCTGAGGGAAGACCCTTCTGAGAACTACTAGTCGCAAGGTCTTCTGAGACCTTTCTGAGGCGACAGTGTTCTTTCCTCAGAAACATGTTTTCACCTTCTGCGCTTCTGAGACATCCTTTCTGATATCTTTGGCGCTATGATTTTATTAATTGATCTCGAGGCTACTTGATGTTTTGTAATGGTCTTTACTCATGGTATTGCAATAATTTAAAGCTTTCTGAACACTTAGCGCACATATTAGCAAATCCTTAAGTAAAATTTTTATACTTATGGCTTACCTTGTTATCATTAAAACTTTCATAACTCTAAGAGAATTATGCCTAATTCTCTCAGAAGGGTTCTGGAGCTTACAATCTCCCCCTTTTTGATGATAACAACTTAAGTCTTAAGATAATAATTTTGCTTAAGTTCAGAAGTGTTTCTGAGTAAGTTCACAACTTATTCAGAATGCACTTTTGCTTTCTTAGAACTTAACATTGCTTTCTGAGAGAAGGCTCTGTTATTTTCTTAGAAGGCTTTGATAATCAACAGTTAAAGTATGCGATGTATGATCACTGTTTGAGATTATCAATTACATAGCGTGTATTTCTTGATGAATGTATGTATGGAATTCAGAAATACCAGGCTAAGTAAGTCAAGAGATGCCAAATAATAAAAAAAAATAAGCATAAGTTTAAGTAAAGCATGAGATGCCAAAATAATGATTTTTCATTTATGGTTTTGTAGAGATACAAAATATTTTGCTCCCCCTAAGTTGTTGCTCCCCCTAAGTCCTAGCCTAGTGTTTACGTAGCCATTGTACAGAAAATTTTATCATCATTTATCTACTCCCCCTTTGTTACATCAAAAAGGGTGGCTAATACATAAACGCCATCATTGACTTAGAACTACTGCCTTCTGGCAATGTAGCGTAGCAGCTGGCATATCTCCATGAGAATCTCACTCTGAGTCGCATGCGGAGCGCATTCTGGAGGTAGTTCAGAGGAAGTGGAGGGCTGTTGAGAAGATGGGGTTGAGATGGAGGAGGACGAAAGACTTCAGCCTCAAGTACATCATCGATGATATCCCTCTTTTGATATTCAGGAAGTTCTTCTTCTTGGACAGCTTTGTCTTCAATAGCAGCGAGTTCAATAGAAGGCTGCCTCTGAGTGTCCTCAGGAACTAGAGCAAGGTCGAGATCGGAAGGTTGTGGAGATGATGGTTGCTCCATTGCACCAGAAGTCTGAGCGTCTTCGGAGAGGTTGAAAGTTGGGATCTGGCTATGTATGGCTTCACTGCCTTTCAACTTCTCAGTTCGACCAAAGAAAGGCCGAAATTGCACAGAGGGTGGGGTGACTACCATTCTTCCCAGCTGAAAGCCGGAACAATCATCGAGTCCGTAATCGAGAAGGTAGGACCTTGTTGATCAAAGGATGTAGGAGGAACCTCTGTTATATCTAGAGGAGAAACCTCTGGTTCCTGCTGAGGGTCCTTCTCAGATAGAGTTCCTTCTAAGGAACTGTGGGCAACAAATGCCTCAACTGCTGCAACTCCGGCAGCCATGGTAGCGTCAGCGCCCACCTCTGAGCTGAGCCCAGTGCTGGTGGTCCCTGGCACTACTTCATGTGTTGAGACATGAGTTTCCTCATGTTCCGGAGGGATCTCAGAAGCGAGGGGACCAACCTCAGAAGTTGGTTCAAGTAAGGCTCCTCATGTTGTAGTTGTTGTTGTGGTTGCATCTGAGCAGCTTCTGGAGTCTCAGAGGGTTGATCCAGTTCCTTCTGGACATCAAGCATCGTCTGAGCCAATGACTCAGCATTCACAGCAGCAGCCTCAGTTGTGGTTGCCTCAGAGAGTTCCACCATAGAAACCTCAGATGGCTTCTTCTGGGGCTCTTTCTTGGAGCTTCCAGCATCTGGAGTGCGATGCTCAATGCGGAAGCTTGCCGCATCTCCTTCCTCAGAAGAGGAATCAGCAACATTTCCTCCATGCCCCTGAACTCTTCTCTGGGAGGAGAGACATTCCCAGAGGGGGAGGAGTGATGAGAAGCTTCTGCTTCTTCTTCAACAGCAGCAGCAGCAGCAGTAGTAGTGGTGGTAGTTACAGCAGCAGCAGCAACTGCTACAATTTCTTTACCCGTCGGCTTCGGCGGGCTCTGTTTCTTAGTGGTTTTTATCCCCACTCCTTTGTGAGACTTTCCCTGATAATTCAAGGAATGCAGGAGTTTAGTTTTAAATTTGGTGGGTTTAAGACCAGAAACAGAATCAGAAACAGGAATTGAAGTAGAAGAAGATTTAAGAAAGGAAGGTGGAGTTTTAGAGTAAGCTTTTACCAAACGACCACGTTTCTTTTTCCCTTCTGGTGGCACGTCTGGGACTTGGAGAGTTGGAGGTGTTTTCCTCTTTCTGGTCATGGGTTGCTCAGACGTTGTTTCTTCTGAGTCTTCAGCAGCCTCAACAACCTCAGGTTCCTTCTGAGGAGTCTTCTGAGCTTCCTCAGAAGCCATACTCCTTGTCACCCTTGTTGGAGAAGGATGAGTCACCTTTTGCTTCTTCTTCTTCTTCTCTGAAGGATCGGGAACCTTTTCCTTTCCTTTTTCACTCTTAGAGGGCTGGTTGGGACCAGCAGCTCCCTTAGAAGGCTTTGCTTCCTCCTTCTTCTTCTTGATGTTGTTGAAGGTGACCATCGTGAATTTGCTGTGGTTGAAGACGTACTCGTAGTCTTCAAGTGGGAAGGAGAGATGGTTGAGGATTTTGGTCAGAAGGCTTCCGTAAGGTAGACTTGTGAGAGCCCTCTTAGGATGAGCTTGGTGCATCATGTAGTTGAGCACCATCCTTCCAAAATCTATTCTTTCCTTCTTCAACAGGTGGTACAGTAGGCATGCATCCATGGTTGTGACGTTCCCCATGTCTCCAATCCGAGGGAGAAGGGTATGCTGGACAACTGAGAAGATGATTCTGGCCTCTTGCGTGAGATGAGGCACCTTTACGCCCTTGAGTGGTAGACTTTGCTACCAGTCAGAAGTGTTACCACTTCTTCTTCTGAGTCATCTACCTCCTTGACCCAATCTGGGTCGTCAGCGATGACAGCACCACCATTCAAGGTCTTGAAAATTTTGTTGATGTCAGAGGAGGAGAAGCGGATTTGTTGATCAGCAATCGTGCTCTTGACCCCTTTGTTGGTGAACCTTTCGATTTGCGAGTAGAAGGCCCTCACCACATTTGGGTAGCATACGTCCTCGGAGCTCATCATGGCTGGCCATCCAGGTTGCTTAAGGAATGTGAGTTGAAGTTCGTCCACCTGGTTGTAGACATTAAGAGGCAATACCCTTCCCATGGCTAGATTCCGTGGAAGATAGGTCTTGTAAAATAGGGATTGCATCTTCTCATCTTCGTAGAGGATGTCTTCTGATACCTCATTAAGATTGTTTCTCATTAATCCTTTAATTTCTCCAGAGGAGGCCATTAGGAAGAAAAGGTTTAAGTTTGGAATGAGATGAAGAGAGATAGAGAATGTAAGAGAGCAGAGATATCAGAGAGAGAGAGAGAAAGGAGATGAGGATTGGAAAGCGAGGAGAGAATTTAGCAGAGTTTTGGTAAGTTTTAAGCGCAAAGTGCTCAAATGGAACAATGCCATGAGTATTTATAGAACTGGCTTGTAACTAGCCGTTTCTGACGCTTATCCAAAAGTTACCGTTGGTAACTTGTTTCTCGGAAGGTACCCTTCTGAGAGAAGTGGACCTTCTGAGAAATGCTCCTTTTGAGAAATATTTCAGAAGGTCTCCTTTTTTAGGGATGAGTCTTCTGAGAACTAATTTTCTCAGATAGAGTTTTCTGTGTTTTCCTACTTCCAGCTCAGAAGCTTAGTTCTATTGTTTGTCTCAGAGTCTAAACTAGGACTAAGGGGGGGTTTCTAAGAAAAAGTTTTTAATTTCAAAGTACTTAGAAACGTCTTAGATTAAGAAGTCCTTTCAGAACATTGAAACGATCCTCGGGTAAAGGCTTTGTAAATATATCTGAGATTTGATCCTCAGTATTCACAAATTTGAGTTCAATGTCGCCTTTTTGCACATGATCCCGAATAAAATGATTTTTTATATCAATGTGCTTGGATCGAGAATGCTGAATAGGATTCTTAGCTAAGTTGATAGCACTTGTATTATCACAAAGGATAGGAATTTTGGTGTACCTTAATTGATAATCAAGTAGCTGATTCTTAATCCAGAGCATCTGAGAACAGCAGTTCGCAGCAGACACATATTCAGCTTCTGCAGTTGATAGGCGATCGTATTTTGCTTCTTGCAAGACCAAGTGATCAAGCATTTTCCAAAGAAGCAGCAGCAGCCACTTGTGCTTTTGCGATCAATCCTATCTCCAGCGTAGTCAGCATCACAATATCCTACAACATCAGAAGAACAACCTTTCTCGTACCAAAGACCAAGATTAGTAGTTCCACTTAAATATCGTAAAATTCGTTTAACTGCAGTTAAATGTGATTGCTTAGGTTTAGACTGGAATCTAGCACAGATCCCAACACTGAGTTGAATATCTGGTCTGGAGGCAGTTAAGTAGAGAAGTGAGCCAATCATCCCTCGATAGTTGCTTTCTGAGACTTTCTCACCATCTTCATCCAAGTCAATTACTTGAGAGGGATGCATGGGAGTGCTCATGGGTTTGGCCTTATCCATCAGAAACTTCCTCAGAAGTTCTTTGGTATACTTCTCTTGGTGGATAACTGTCCCTTCTGACTCTTGCTTGATTTGCAATCCTAGGAAGAATTTTAATTCTCCCATCATGCTCATCTCGAATTCACCTTGCATAAGCTTGGAGAATTCTTTGCAAAGGCATTCATTGGTTGCGCCGAATATTATGTCATCAACATAAATCTGGACAATCAAGAAGCCAGAGTCTTCTGAGAGTGTAAAGAGAGTTGTGTCCACTTTCCCTCTTGAGAATCCGTTTTTAAGCAGGAAAGAGCTCAATCTATCGTACCAAGCTCTTGGAGCTTGTTTCAGACCATAGAGAGCCTTTGTAAGCTTAAATACGTGATCCGGGAATGCATCACTCACAAAACCAGGAGGTTGTTTTACATAAACTTCCTCAGAAAGATATCCATTCAAGAAGGCAGACTTAACGTCCATCTGATAGAGTTTGAAACCTTTGTGTGCAGCAAAGGCTAGCAACATTCTGATAGCTTCCAATCTAGCGACTGGAGCGAAGGTTTCATCGTAGTCTATCCCTTCTTGTTGGTTGTACCCTTGAGCCACTAATCTGGCCTTGTTTCTCACGACTTGACCGTTTTCATCAAGTTTGTTTCGAAACACCCATTTAGTCCCAATGACACTCTTGCCTTTGGGCTTCTGAGTTAGTTTCCAAACTTGATTTCTCTCGAATTGGTCAAGTTCATCCTGCATGGCATTTACCCAGCTAGGATCATCTAACGCCTCTTCTATGGAGTCTGGTTCAAGTTCAGAAACCATAGCAAGATTTGTGTAGTTCCTTCTGGTTCTTACGCCACGTTCTGGATCGCCCAAGACTTCGTTCTGAGAGACGTTCTTCAAGTCTCTTGAACCTCTAATCCCTTTAGGAGTAGGGTTCTGAGAAGGAGACACAGAAGGTTCTCTTTCTGAGTCATCAGAAGCTTGTCCTTCTGAGAATCTAAGTTCCATTGCATTTGGAGAAGTAGATTTTCTAGGTTCTGGAGCTTCGATGATGCTACTAGGTTTTTCTTTAGATGGAGATGATTGTTCCATGGGTTGGAAATCAGTCTCATCATCTATAAGAATTTTTCTTTTGGCTTTCTCAGAAGAGATGTTGAGTTTCTCAAACTCATCTTCTAAGTTTGCATCTTTCCAAGACATGTCCTTACTGAGTTCTTTGAACTTAATATGGATTGTCTCTTCAACACATTTACTCCTTTTGTTATATACTCTGTAAGCTTTAGAGACTGAGGAGTATCCTAGGAAGCATCCATCATCGGACTTAGGATCAAACTTAGAGAGTTTGTCCTTTGTGTTGAGAATAAAACAAGAAGAACCAAATACATGGAAATAAGAAATGTTTGGTATTTTATTCTTCCATAGCTCGTAAGGAGTCTTTTTCAGAATTGGTCTCAGAAAGACTCGATTCTGAATGTAGCATGAAGTGTTAACTGCTTCAGCCCAGAAACCTTTTGAAAGTCCGCTTTCTAAGAGCATTGTTCTTGCCATCTCTTGAAGGCTTCGATTCTTTCTCTCAGCCACTCCATTTTGTTGAGGAGTTCTGGGAGATGAAAATTCGTGAGCAATGCCCAGATTTTCACAAAACTTTTCGAAAGCATGATTCTCAAATTCACCACCATGATCTGATCTTATGGTTTGAATATGAGAATCCTTTTCTATTGAAACTCTTTTCGCAAATGCTTTGAACTTCTCAAAAGTTTCTTCCTTAGAGGCTAGAAAGAAAACCCAAGTGAATCTAGAGTAATCATCCACTATGACAAGACCATAGCGTTTTCCAGAAGGGAAGCCGTTCTGGTTGGTCCAAAGAGATCCATGTGGAGCAGTTCCAGTGGTTTCTGAGTAGAAATACCACTTTTACTGGGAAAGGAAGCCTTGGTCTTTTTCCCTCTTTCACAGAAGTCGCAGGTTGCATCTTTCTGATACTTAATGCTGGGAAGGCCCTTTACAAGTCCTTTCTGAGAGAGTTCAGAAAGAAGTCTCATATGGACATGACCAAGTTTCTTATGCCATAGCCATTTGTCTTCTTGGACAGAGACAAGGCACTCCACGTTTTGATCCTTTAGATCATCCAGATGGATAACATAGATGTTACCAACACGTTTTCCTTCCAGAACGATCTTGTCATTTGTGAGATTAATCACATGACAATACTTGGCATAAAACTCAACCTTTAAGCCTTTGTCACAAAATTGACTGATGCTTAATAGATTGTGAGTTAAACCATCGACCAAAAGTACATCTGAGATTTGGTGAGGAATCCTTACCAACATCTCCGATTGCAGTGACTCTTCCCTTAGCGCCATCACCGAATCGCACTGTTCCGCCTTTCTTGGGCTTGAGGCTTCTGAACCAGTGCTTGCTTCCAGTCATGTGCCTCGAGCAGCCACTGTCAAGGTACCACTGCTCATCGTGGTGGTGGAGCAGCGCTTGATGATGTACCTGCAGTCACAAAGTTAATAGATTTAGGTACCCATTCTTTGTTGGGTCCTTGCTTGTTAGCTTTCTTGGACTTTTGCCTTCTTTTCTTAGAAGGGTTATGGTTTTGAGAGTCAGAACCCTTTTGTTTGCCCTTTTCAGAAGCACTTGCTTTCTGAGAAGTTTACCCTTCTGAGAGGGTTAGTCTTCTTAGAAGGCTTTGCTTTCTGAGTTTTCTTCTTAGCCTTCTGAGGCTTAGAGATTTTTCCTTTTTTCAACATAGGGCAATTTTCAGAACCATGACCACTCTTAAAACATATAATGCACATGCGAGGTGACTTGGTTAAGGATGGATCAAGATCATGTGGTTCAAAGACTTCTTCATATCCAAGACCACTTTTGTCTTTATAGGGTTTTTGACCCCCAAGCAAAAGACTTAGCATCTTTTCACCATTTACCATCTTAACTAAGTCAGAGGTTAGAAGTTCATTTGTCTTTTGCAGTTCGATCATGGCCTTTTCAGCCTTCTCTACTGTGATTGAAGACAAACTTTCTAATGCTTGATACAGGTCATGACTTTCAAGGTATCTACCCT
>RYYW01001081.1:0-11057 GCA_013621005.1 Aeschynomene evenia | reverse complement strand
TTTAGTCACTATAGGTAACCAAAGGATGATGTAATGAGCCTATTTTAGTCCTAATTGAGTGTATTGAGCTTCATTTCTCTTACTTTGGTCAATGGCTCCATTTTAGTCACTATGTTGTAGATAACCAAAGGATGATGTAATGAGCCTATTTTGGTCCTAATTGAGTGTATTGAGCTTCATTAGGTCTTACTTTGTCAATGGCTCCATTTTAGTCACTAGGATGTTGTAGATAACAAAGGATGATGTAATGAGCCTATTTTGGTCCTAATTGAGTGTATTGAGCTTCATTAGGTCTACTTTGGTCAATGGCTCCATTTTAGTCACTAGGATGTTGTAGATAACCAAAGGATGATGTAATGAGCCTATTTTGTTCCTAATTGAGTGTATTGAGCTTCATTAGGTCTTACTTTTCAATTCTCCATTTTAGTCACTAGGATGTTGTAGATAACCAAAGGATGATGTAATGAGCCTATTTTGGTCCTAATTGAGTGTATTGAGCTTCATTTCGTCTTACTTTGGTCAATGGCTCCATTTTAGTCACTAGGATGTTGTAGATAACCAAAGGATGATGTAATGAGCCTATTTTGGTCCTAATTGAGTGTATTGAGCTTCATTAGGTCTTACTTTGGTCAATTCCATTTTAGTCACTAGGATGTTGTAGATAACCAAAGGATGATGTAATGAGCCTATTTTGGTCCTAATTGAGTGTATTGAGCTTCATTAGGTCTTACTTTCAATGGCTCCATTTTAATCACTAGGATGTTGTAGATAACCAAAGGATGATGTAATGAGCCTATTTTGGTCCTAATTGAGTGTATTGAGCTTCATTAGGTCTTACTTTGATCATCCATTTTAGTCACTAGGATGTTGTAGATACCAAAGGATGATGTAATGAGCCTATTTTGGTCCTAATTGAGTGTATTGAGCTTCATTTGTCTTACTTTGGTCAATGGCTCCATTTTAGTCACTAGATGTTGTAGATAACCAAAGGATGATTAATGAGCCTATTTTGGTCTAATTGAGTGTATTGAGCTTCATTAGGTCTTACTTTGGTCAATTCATCCATTTTAGTCACTAGGATGTTGTAGATAACCAAAGGATGATGTAATGAGCCTATTTTGTTCCTAATTGAGTGTATTGAGCTTCATTAGGTCTTACTTTGGTCAATTCCATTTTAGTCACTAGGATGTTGTAGATAACCAAAGGATGATGTAATGCCTATTTTGGTCCTAATTGAGTGTATTGAGCTTCATTAGGTCTTACTTTGGTCAATGGCTCCATTTTAGTCACTAGGATGTTGTAGATAACCAAAGGATGATGTAATGAGCCTATTTTGGTCCTAATTGAGTGTATTGAGCTTCATTAGGTCTTACTTTGGTCAATGGCTCCATTTTAGTCACTAGGATGTTGTAGATAACCAAAGGATGATGTAATGAGCCTATTTTGGTCCTAATTGAGTGTATTGAGCTTCATTAGGTCTTACTTTGAATCAATCTCCATTTAGTCACTAGGATGTTGTAGATAACCAAAGGATGATGTAATGAGCCTTTTTTGGTCCTAATTGAGTGTATTGAGCTTCATTTCGTCTTACTTTGGTCAATTCATCCATTTTAGTCACTAGGGTGTAGATAACCAAAGGATGATGTAATGAGCCTATTTTGTTCCTAATTGAGTGTATTGAGCTTCATTAGGTCTTACTTTGGTCAATGGCTCCATTTTAGTCACTAGGATGTTGTAGATAACCAAAGGATGATGTAATGAGCCTATTTTGGTCCTAATTGAGTGTATTGAGCTTCATTAGGTCTTACTTTGGTCAATGGCTCCATTTTAATCACTAGGATGTTGTAGATAACCAAAGGATGATGTAATAAGCCTATTTTGGTCCTAATTGAGTGTATTGAGCTTCATTAGCTCTTACTTTGGTCAATGGCTCCATTTTAATCACTAGGATGTTGTAGATAACCAAAGGATGATGTAATAAGCCTATTTTGGTCCTAATTGAGTGTATTTAGCTTCATTAGGTCTTAAGTTGATCAATTCATCCATTTTAGTCACTAGGATGTTGTAGATAACCAAAGGATGGTGTAATGAGCCTATTTTGGTCCTGATTGAGTGTATTGAGCTTCATTAGGTCTTACTTTGGTCAATGGCTCCTTTTTAATCACTAGGATGTTGTAAATAACCAAAGGATGATGTAATAAGCTTATTTTGGTCCTAATTGAGTGTATTGAGCTTCATTAGGTCTTACTTTGGTCAATGGCTCCTTTTTAATCACTAGGATGTTGTAATAACCAAAGGATGATGTAATAAGCTATTTTGGTCCTAATTGAGTGTATTGAGCTTCATTAGGTCTTACTTTGGTCAATGGCTCCATTTTAATCACTAGGATGTTGTAGATAATCAAAGGATGATGTAATGAGTCTATTTTGGTCCTAATTGAGTGTATTGAGCATCATTAGGTCTTACTTTGAATAATTCATCCATTTTAGTCACTAGGATGTTGTAGATAACCAAAGGATGATGTAATGAGCCTTTTTTGGTCCTAATTGAGTGTATTGAGCTTCATTTCGTCTTACTTTGGTCAATTCATCCATTTTAGTCACTAGAAAGGTGTAGGTAACCACAGGATGATGTAATGAGCCTATTTTGGGCCTAATTGAGTGTATTGAGCTTCATTTCGTCTTACTTTGGTCATTGGCTCCATTTTAGTCACTAGGATGTTGTAGATAACCAAAGGATGATGTAATGAGCCTATTTTGGTCCTAATTGAGTGTATTGAGCTTCATTAGGTCTTACTTTGGTCAATGGCTCCATTTTAATCACTAGGATGTTGTAGATAACCAAAGGATGATGTAATGACCCTATTTTTGTCCTAATTGAGTGTATTGAGCTTCATTAGGTCTTAGTTTGATCAATTCATCCATTTTAGTAACTAGGATGTTGTAGATTACCAAAGGATGATGTAATGAGCCTATTTTGTTCCTAATTGAGTGCATTGAACTTCATTAGGTCTTACTTTGGTCAATGGCTCCATTTTAGTCACTAGGATGTTGTAGATAACCAAAGGATGATGTAATGAGCCTATTTTGGTCCTAATTGAGTGTACTGAGCTTCATTTCGTCTTACTTTGGTCAATGGCTCCATTTTAGTCTCTAGGATGTTGTAGATAACCAAAGGATGATGTAATGAGCCTATTTTGTCCTAATTGAGTGCATTGAGCTTCATTAGGTCTTACTTTGGTCAATGGATCCATTTTAGTCACTAGGATGTTGTAGATAACCAAAGGATGATGTAATGAGCCTATTTTGGTCCTAATTGAGTGTATTGAGCTTCATTAGGTCTTAGTTTGATCAATTCATCCATTTTAGTCACTAGGATGCTGTAGATAACCAAAGGATGATGTAATGAGCCTATTTTGTTCCTAATTGAGTGCATTGAGCTTCATTAGGTCTTACTTTGGTCAATGGCTCCATTTTAGTCACTAGGATGTTGTAGATAACCAAAGGATGATGTAATAAGCCTATTTTGGTACTAATTGAGTGTATTGAGCTTCATTAGGTCTTACTTTGGTCAATTCCATTTTATCACTAGGATCTTGTAGATAACCAAGGATGATGTAATGAGCCTATTTTGGTCCTAATTGAGTGTATTGAGCTTCATTAGGTCTTAATTGATCAATTCATCATTTTAATCACTAGGATGTTGTAGATACCAAAGGATGATGTAATGAGTCTATTTTGGTCCTAATTGAGTGTATTGAGCTTCATTAGGTTTACTTTGGTCATCCATTTTAGTCACTAGGATGTTGTAGATAACCAAAGGATGATATAATGAGCCTATTTTTCTAATTGAGTGTATTGAGCTTCATTTCGTCTTACTTTGGTCAATTCTCCATTTTAGTCACTAGAGGTGTAGGTAACCAAAGGATGATGTAATGAGCCTATTTTTGGTCCTAATTGAGTGTATTGAGCTTCATTTCGTCTTACTTTGGTCAATGGCTCCATTTTAGTCACTAGGATTTTGTAGATAACCAAAGGATGATGTAATGAGCCTATTTTGGTCCTAATTGAGTGTATTGAGCTTCATTAGGTCTTACTTTGGTCAATGGCTCCATTTTATCACTAGGATGTTGTAGATAACCAAAGGATGATGTAATGAGCCTATTTTGGTCCTAATTGAGTGTATTGAGCTTCATTAGGTCTTATTTGATCAATTCATCCATTTTAGTCACTAGGATGTTGTAGATAACCAAAGGATATGTAATGAGCCTATTTTGTTCCTAATTGAGTGCATTGAACTTCATTAGGTCTTACTTTGGTCAATGGCTCCATTTTAGTCACTAGGATGTTGTAGATAACCAAAGGATGATGTAATGAGCCTATTTTGGTCCTAATTGAGTGTACTGAGCAAAATTTCGTCTTACTTTGTTCAATGGCTCCATTTTAGTCTCTAGGATGTTGTAGATAACCAAAGGATGATGTAATGAGCCTATTTTGGTCCTAATTGAGTGTATTGAGCTTCATTAGGTCTTACTTTGGTCAATGGCTCCATTTTTATCACTAGGATGTTGTAGATAACCAAAGGATGATGTAATGAGCCTATTTTGGTCCTAATTGAGTGTATTGAGCTTCATTAGGTCTTAGTTTGATCAATTCATCCATTTTAGTCACTAGGTTGTAGATAACCAAAGGATGATGTAATAAGCCTATTTTGTCCTAATTGAGTGCATTGAACTTCATTAGGTCTTACTTTGGTCAATGGCTCCATTTTAGTCTCTAGGATGTTGTAGATAACCAAAGGATGATATAATGAGCCTATTTTGATCATAATTGAGTGTATAGAGTTTCATTTCATCTTACTTTGGTCAATGGCTCCATTTTAGTCACTAGGATGTTGTAGATAACCAAGGATGATGTAATGAGCCTATTTTGGTCCTAATTGAGTGTATTGAGCTTCATTTCGTCTTACTTTGGTCAATTCCATTTTAGTCACTAGGATGTTGTAGTGATGTAATGAGCCTATTTTGGTCCAATTGAGTGTATTGAGCTTCATTAGGTCTTACTTTGGTCAATGGCTCCATTTTAATCACTAGGATGTTGTAGATAACCAAAGGATGATGTAATGAGCCTATTTTGGTCCTAATTGAGTGTATTGAGCTTCATTAGGTCTTAGTTTGATCAATTCATCCATTTTAGTCACTAGGATGTTGTAGATAACCAAAGGATGATGTAATGAGCCTATTTTGGTCCTAATTGAGTGTACTGAGCTTCATTTCGTCTTACTTTGGTCAATGGCTCCATTTTAGTCTCTAGGATGTTGTAGATAACCAAAGGATGATAATGAGCCTATTTTGATCATAATTGAGTGTATGAGTTTCATTTCATCTTACTTTGGTCAATGGCTCCATTTTAGTCACTAGGATGTTGTAGATAACCAAAGGATGATGTAATGAGCCTATTTTGGTCCTAATTGAGTGTATTGAGCTTCATTATGTCTTATTTTGGTCAATGGCTCCATTTTATCACTAGGATGTTGTAGATAACCAAAGGATGATATAATGAGCCTATTTGGGTCCTAATTGTGTGTATTGAGCTTCATTAGGTCTTACTTTGATCAATTCATCCTTTTAGTCACTAGGATGTTGTAGATAACCAAAGGATGGTGTAATGAGCTTTTTTTGGTTCTAATTGAGTGTATTGAGCTTTATTTCGTCTTACTTTGGTCAATTCATCCATTTTAGTCACTAGAAAGGTGTAGGTAACCAAAGGATGATGTAATGAGCCTATTTTAGTCCTAATTGAGTGTATTGAGCTTCATTTCATCTTACTTTGGTCAATGGCTCCATTTTAGTCACTAGGATGTTGTAGATAACCAAAGGATGATGTAATGAGCCTATTTTGTTCCTAATTGAGTGCATTTAGCTTTATTAGGTCTTACTTTGTCAATGGCTCCATTTTAGTCACTAGGATGTTGTAGATAACAAAGGATGATGTAATAAGCCTATTTTGGTCCTAATTAAGTGTATTGAGCTTGATTAGGTCTTACTTTGGTCAATGGCTCCATTTTAGTCACTAGGATGTTGTAGATAACCAAAGGATGATGTAATGAGCCTATTTTGTTCCTAATTGAGTGCATTGAGCTTCATTAGGTCTTAGTTTGATCAATTCATCCATTTTAGTCACTAGGATGTTGTAGATAACCAAAGGATGATAATGAGCCTATTTTGGTCCTAATTGAGTGTACTGAGCTTCATTTCGTCTTACTTTGGTCAATGGCTCCATTTTAGTCTCTAGGATGTTGTAGATAACCAAAGGATGATATAATGAGCCTATTTTGGTCCTAATTGAGTGTATTGAGCTTCATTAGGTCTTAGTTTGGTCAATGAATCCATTTTAATCACTAGGATCTTGTAGATAACCAAGATGATGTAATTAGCCTATTTTGGTCCTAATTGAGTGTATTGAGCTTCATTAGGTCATAATTTGATCAATTCATCTATTTTTATCACTAGGATGTNAAAGGATGATGTACCTATTTGGTCTAATTGAGTGTTTGAGCTTCATTTTGTCTTACTTGGTCAATGGCTCCATTTTAGTCACTAGGAAGGTTAGATAACAAAGGATGATGTAATGAGCCTATTTTGGTCCTAATGGAGTGTATTGAGCTTCATTAGGTCTTACTTTGGTTAATGGCTCCATTTTAGTCACTAGGATGTTGTAGATAACCAAAGGATGATGTAATGAGCCTATTTTGGTCCTAATTGAGTTTATTGAGCTTCATTTGGTCTTACTTTGGTCAATGGCTCCAGTTTTTCCTTTAGCAAAAATGTCACTACCAAAGGATGATGTAATGAGCCTATTTTGGTCCTAATTGAGTGTATTGAGCTTCATTTGTCTTACTTTGGTCAATGGCTCCATTTTAGTCACTAGGAAGGTTTAGATAAACAAAGGATGATGTAATGAGCCTATTTTGGTCCTAATTGAGTTTATTGAGCTTCATTTGGTCTTACTTTGGTCAATGGCTCCATTTTAGTCACTAGGTGTTGTAGATAACCAAAGGATGATGTAATGAGCCTTATTTTGATCCTAATTGAGTGTATTGAGCTTCATTTGTCTTACTTTGGTCAATGGCTCCATTTTAGTCACTAGGATGTTGTAGATAACCAAAGGATGATGTACTGAGCCTATTTTGGTGCTAATTGAGTGTATTGAGCTTCATTTTGTCTTACTCTGGTCAATGGCTCCATTTTAGTCACTAGGAAGGTTTAGATAAACAAAGGATGATGTAATGAGCCTATTTTGGTCCTAATTGAGTGTATTGAGCTTCATTTGGTCTTACTTTGGTCAATGGCTCCATTTTAGTCACTAGGATGTTGTAGATAACCAAAGGATGATGTAATGAGCCTATTTTGGTCCTAATTGAGTGTATTGAGCTTCATTTGGTCTACTTGGTCAATGGCTCCATTTTAGTCACTAGGAAGGTTTAGATAAACAAAGGATGATGTAATGAGCCTATTTTGGTCCTAATTATTGAGCTTCATTTGGTCTTACTTTGGTCAATGGCTCCATTTTAGTCACTAGGATGTTGTAGATAACCAAAGGATGATGTAATGAGCCTATTTTGTCCTAATTGAGTGTATTGAGCTTCATTACTTGGTCAATGGCTCCATTTAGTCACTAGGAAGGTTGATAAACAAAGGATGATGTAATGAGCCTATTTTGGTCCTAATTGAGTTTATATTTGGTCTTACTTTGGTCAATGGCTCCATTTTAGTCACTAGGAAGGTTTAGATAAAGAAAGGATGATGTAATGAGCCTATTTGGTCCTAATTGAGTGTATTGAGCTTCATTGGTCTTACTTTGGTCAATGGCTCCATTTTAGTCACTAGGAAGGTTTAGATAAACAAAGGATGATGTAATGAGCCTATTTTGGTCCTAATTGAGTTTATTGAGCTTCATTTGGTCTTACTTTGGTCAATGGCTCCATTTTAGTCACTAGGAAGGTTTAGATAAACAAAGGATGATGTAATGAGCCTATTCCTAATTGAGTGTATTGAGCTTCATTTGGTCTTATTTTGGTCAATGGCTCCATTTTAGTCACTAGGAGTTTTGATAAAAAGGATGATGTAATGAGCCTATTTTGGTAGTATTGAGCTTCATTTGGTCTTACTTTGGTCAATGGCTCCATTTTAGTCACTAGGAAGGTTTAGATAAACAAAGGATGATGTAATGAGCCTATTTTGGTCCTAATTGAGTGTATTGAGCTTCATTTGGTCTTACTTTGGTCAATGGCTCCATTTTAGTCACTAGGAAGGTTTAGATAAACAAAGGATGATGTAATGAGCCTATTTTGGTCCTAATTGAGTTTATATTTGGTCTTACTTTGGTCAATGGCTCCATTTTAGTCACTAGGAAGGTTTAGATAAACAAAGGATGATGTAATGAGCCTATTTGGTCCTAATTGAGTGTATTGAGCTTCATTTGGTCTTACTTTGGTCAATGGCTCCATTTTAGTCACTAGGAAGATAACCAAAGGATGATGTACTGAGCCTATTTTGGTCTAATTGAGTGTATTGAGCTTCATTTGTCTTACTCTGGTCAATGGCTCCATTTTAGTCAGTAGGAAGGTTTAGATAAACAAAGGATGATGTAATGAGCCTATTTTGGTCCTAATGGAGTGTATTGAGCTTCATTTGGTCTTACTTTGGTCAATGGCTCCATTTTAGTCACTAGGATGTTGTAGATAACCAAAGGATGATGTAATGAGCCTATTTTGGTCCTAATTGAGTGTATTGAGCTTCATTTGGTCTACTTTGGTCAATGGCTCATTTTTAGTCACTAGGAAGGTTTAGATAAACAAAGGATGATGTAATGAGCCTATTTTGGTCCTAATTGAGTTTATTGAGCTTCATTTGGTCTTACTTTGGTCAATGGCTCCATTTTAGTCACTAGGATGTTTAGATAACCAAAGGATGATGTAATGAGCCTATTTTGTCCTAATTGAGTGTATTGAGCTTCATTTGTCTTACTTTGGTCAATGGCTCCATTTTAGTCACTAGGATGTTGTAGATAACCAAAGGATGATGTACTGAGCCTATTTTGGTCTTGAGTGTATTGAGCTTCATTTGGGTCAATGGCTCCATTTTAGTCAGTAGGAAGGTTTAGATAAACAAAGGATGATGTAATGAGCCTATTTTGGTCCTAATTGAGTTTATATTTGGTCTTACTTTGGTCAATGGCTCCATTTTAGTCACTAGGAAGGTTTAGATAAAGAAAGGATGATGTAATGAGCCTATTTTGGTCCTAATTGAGTGTATTGAGCTTCATTTGGTCTTACTTTGGTCAATGGCTCCATTTTAGTCACTAGGAAGGTTTAGATAAACAAAGGATGATGTAATGAGCCTATTTTGGTCCTAATTGAGTGTATTGAGCTTCATTTGGTCTTACTTTGGTCAATGGCTCCATTTTAGTCACTAGGAAGGTTTAGATAAACAAAGGATGATAATGAGCCTATTTTGGTCCTAATTGAGTTTATTGAGCTTCATTTGGTCTTACTTTGGTCAATGGCTCCATTTTAGTCACTAGGATGTTGTAGATAAGGATGATGTAATGAGCCTATTTTGGTCCTAATTGAGTGTATTGAGCTTCATTTGTCTTACTTTGGTCAATGGCTCCATTTTAGTCAGTTTAGATAAACAAAGGATGATGTAATGAGCCTATTTTGGTCCTAATTGAGTGTATTGAGCTTCATTTGGTCTTACTTTGGTCAATGGCTCCATTTTAGTCACTAGGATGTTGTAGATAACCAAAGGATGATGTACTGAGCCTATTTTGGTCTAATTGAGTGTATTGAGCTTCATTTTGTCTTACTCTGGTCAATGGCTCCATTTTAGTCAGTAGGAAGGTTTAGATAAACAAAGGATGATGTAATGAGCCTATTTTGGTCCTAATGGAGTGTATTGAGCTTCATTTGGTCTTACTTTGGTCAATGGCTCCATTTTAGTCACTAGGATGTTGTAGATAACCAAAGGATGATGTAATGAGCCTATTTTGGTCCTAATTGAGTGTATTGAGCTTCATTTGTCTTACTTGGTCAATGGCTCCATTTTAGTCTCTAGGAAGGTTTAGATAAACAAAGGATGATGTAATGAGCCTATTTTAGTCTTACTTTGGTCAATGGCTCCATTTTAGTCACTAGGAAGTTTAGATAAAGAAAGGATGATGTAATGAGCCTATTTGGTCCTAATAGAGTGTATTGAGCTTCATTTGGTCTTACTTTGGTCAATGGCTCCATTTTAGTCACTAGGAAGGTTTAGATAAACAAAGGATGATGTAATGAGCCTATTTTTGTCCTAATTGAGTTTATTGAGCTTCATTTGGTCTTACTTGTCAATGGCTCCATTGTCACTAGGAAGGTTTAGATAAACAAAGGATGATGTAATGAGCCTATTTTGGTCCTAATGAGTGTATTGAGCTTCATTTGGTCTTACTTTGGTCAATGGCTCCATTTTAGTCACTAGGAAGGTTTAGATAACAAAGGATGATGTAATGAGCCTTTTTGGTCCTAATTGAGTGTATTGAGCTTCATTTGGTCATACTTTGGTCAATGGCTCCATTTTAGTCTCTAGAAGGTTTAGATAAACAAAGGATGATGTAATGAGCCTATTTTGGTCCTAATTGAGTTTATTGGCTTCATTTGGTCTTACTTTGGTCAATGGCTCCATTTTAGTCACTAGGATGTTTAGATAACCAAAGGATGATGTAATGAGCCTATTTTGGTCCTAATTGAGTGTATTGAGCTTCATTTGTCTTACTTTGGTCAATGGCTCCATTTTAGTCACTAGGATGTTGTAGATAACCAAAGGATGATGTACTGAGCCTATTTTGGTGCTAATTGAGTGTATTGAGCTTCATTTTGTCTTACTCTGGTCAATGGCTCCATTTTAGTCAGTAGGAAGGTTTAGATAAACAAAGGATGATGTAATGAGCCTATTTTGGTCCTATTGAGTGTATTGAGCTTCATTTGGTCTTACTTTGGTCAATGGCTCATTTTAGTCA
>RYYW01001080.1:0-11074 GCA_013621005.1 Aeschynomene evenia | reverse complement strand
CCGTTGGTAACTTATTCTCGGAAGGCATTCTTATGAGAGAAGTGATCCTTCTGAGAATTGCATCTTCTGAGAAAAAAATTTCCAGAAGACTTTCTTTCTGAGAAGATAGTCTTCTGAGAGCAACTTTTTCCGAATGAGTTTTCGCTTACTTTTGCTCAGAAGATTTAGTTCTAATTTTAGTGTCTCAGATTCTAGACTTAGGACTAAGGGGAGTTTCTAAGAAAATATTTTTCAAAATTTAAACACTTAGAAACGTCTTAGATTCAGAAGCCCTTTCAGAACATTAAAACGATCCTCGGGTAAAGGCTTTGTGAATATATCTGAGATTTGATCCTCAGTATTCACAAATTTGATTTCAACATCGCCTTTTTGCACATGATCCTGAATGAAATGATGTTTTATATCTATGTGCTTGGATCGTGAATGCTGAATTGGATTCTTAGCTAAGTTAATTGCACTAGTATTATCACAAAGAATGGGAATTTTCTCATACCTTAGTTGATAATCACGCAATTGGTTCCTTATCCAAAGCATCTGAGTGCAGCAATTCGCTGCTGGCACATATTCAGCTTCTGCTGTTGATAGCGCGATCGTGTTCTGCTTCTTGCATGACCAAGTGATCAAGCATTTCCAAAGAAACAGCAGCAACCACTAGTGCTCTTTCGATCAATTCTGTCTCCAGCGTAGTCAGCATCACAATATCCTACAACATCAGAGGAACAACCTTTCTCGTACCAAACCAAGATTAGTAGTTCCAATCAAATATCGCAAAATTTTAACAGCAATTAATGTGATTGCTTAGGTTTTGATTAAAATCTAGCACAGATGCAAACACTTAGTTGAATATCTGGTCTAGATGCTGTGAGATAGAGAAGAGAGCCAATCATGCCACGATAGTTGCTTTCTGAGACTTTCTCACCATCTTCATCCAAGTCAATTATTTGAGAAGGATGCATGGGAGTGCTCATAGGCTTGGCTTTATCCATCAGAAACTTCCTCAGAAGCTCTTTGGTATACTTCTCTTGATGAATGAAGGTCCCTTCTGACTCTTGCTTGATTTGCAATCCTAGGAAGAATTTTAGCTCTCCCATCATGCTCATCTCTAATTCTCCTTGCATTAGCTTAGAGAATTCTTTGCATAGGCGTTCATTTGTTGCTCCAAAGATTATGTCATCAACATAAATTTGGACAATCAAGAAGCCAGAGTCTTCTGAGAGGGTAAAGAGAGTAGTGTCAACTTTCCCTCTTGAGAATCCGTTTTTAAGCAGAAAAGAGCTCAACCTATCATACCAAGCTCTGGGAGCTTGTTTAGGCCGTAGAGAGCCTTTGTAAGCTTAAATACGTGTTCTGGGAATGTATCATTCATAAACCAGGAGGTTGTTTTACGTAAACTTCCTCAGAAAGGTATCCATTAAAGAAGGCAGACTTTACATCCATCTGATAGAGTTTGAACCCTTTTTGTGCAGCAAAAGCTAGCAACATTCTGATAGATTCCAATCTTGTGACTGGAGCAAAGGTTTCATCATAATCTATCCCTTCTTGTTGGTTGTACCCTTGAGCAACCAATCTGGCTTTGTTTCTCACGACTTGACCATTTTCATCAAGTTTATTTCGAAATACCCATTTAGTCCCAATGACACTCTTGCCTTTGGGTTTCTGAGTTAGTTTCCTAACCTGATTTCTCTCGAATTGGTCTAGTTCTCTTGCATGGCATTTACCCAGCTAGGATCGTCTAACGCTTCTTCTATGGATTCTAGTTCAAGTTCAGAAACCATAGCAAGATTTGTATAGTTCCTTCTGAAAGTGTATGTGTGCACGAGAAGGGGGGTTCAATCGTGCAAGTTTTAAAAAATTACTTCTTAAAACTTTTACTTAGAAAGCTGTTTTTACTCAGAAGGTAGATTTAAGAGTTTGCAGCGGAAATTGCTTTCTGAGAAGATTAAGTTTCTGAGAACTTAGTCTTTCTGAGAAAGTTCCTTTTTGAGGAATTTTAAGAAAATGACTTAAAGTTAGAGTTTCTTAAAAGCTTTCTGATTTTGATCAATAAGGTTTTCACGAGACCTCTTAATTAGAATCGTGGAAGAGTTTTTCTCAAAGATTTATGCAAGTAAAGAGCAAGGGAGAAAGCTTAACACAACGAATTTTATACTGGTTCGGTTATAACCAACCTACTCCAGTCCTCAACCTTCAGTTGAGAGTTCTTAGATATTCTTCTTAAAGTGCCTTCCCAGACAACACTGCCTTTACCAAGTAAAGGACTTTCACCACTTCACAACCCGAAGTGGATTTCCTTACCTCACACTAGAGGACTTCCTTGCCTCCAACACTAGGGGACTTCCTTGCCTCCAACACTAGAGGACTTCCTTGCCACTTAAGGACTTCCTTGCCTTAATCACTTAAGGACTTTGAACTTTGCCTCAAACACCAGTGGACTTAAAACTGCCTTCACACAAAGAAGGACTTGGCGTTTTTTGGAAGTTTGATTTGATCGAAAACGACTACCAAGACTAAGTTACTAACCTAGTTTTACACTTAGTAGACTTCTAGAACTTACACAAGGTAAGGATTTACACCAATAATGAACTAGAAGATTTTCGCAAAGTTAGAAGAACAATTTCGTAAAATTGTCTTTCTGAGAAAGTTCTAAGTTTTCGCAGATGATTTTCAATTCAGCAGAGTTTTTGCACGTTTAATCAAGAGTTGTTAGCGCAAGAAGTTCGTCACATTGCTCTGGAATTGAACTCATATATATAGGCATCAAAGAGCCGCGAAATTAGAAGCTTTCACTTTGCTTATGTGGCTGTGTCCTTTTCAGAACGGCTCCCTGCTACAGTCAGCGCGAAATGAGGAACTTTTCAGAACTGCACAGTGCGCGTGTTCCCACTTCCTTAGCTAGTTGTAGCGAGCTTTCTGAGACTTCTTGCGATCCCTTGAGTCCAGACACTTGGTTGCTTCTGAGTCCAACTTTCTGAGAGTTGTACGGACTTCTGAGGCGAACCTTCTGAGGGAAGACCCTTCTGAGAACTACTAGTCGCAAGGTCTTCTGAGACCCTTCTGAGGCGACAGTGTTCTTTCCTCAGAAACATGTTTTCACCTTCTGCGCTTTTGAGACATTCTTTCTGATATCTTTTGGCGCTATGATTTTATCAATTGATCTCGAGGCTACTTGATGTTTTGTCTTGGTCTTTGCTCATGGTATTGCAATAATTTAAAGCTTTCTGAGACACTTAGCGCACATATTAGCAAAACCTTAAGTAAAATTTTTATACTTATGGCTTACCTTGTTATCATTAAAACTTTCATTGCTCTAAGAGAATTATGCCTAATTCTTTCAGAAGGGTTCTGGAGCTTACAATCTCCCCTTTTTGATGATAACAACTTAAGTCTTAAGATAATAATTTTGCTTAAGTTCAGAAGTGTTTCTGAGTGAGTTCACAACTCATTCAGAATGCACTTTTGCTTTCTTAGAACTTAACATTGCTTTCTAAGAGAAGGCTCTGTTATTTCCTTAGAAGGCTTTGATAATCAACAGTTAAGGTATGCAATGTATGATTACTGTTTGAGATTATCAATTACATAGCGTGTATTTCTTGATAAATATACGTATGAAATTCAGAAATACCAGGCTAAGTAAATCAATAGATGCCAAAATTAAGAATAAGCATGGAATTAAGTAAAAACATGAGATGCTAAAATAATGATTTTTCATTGATGGTTTTGTAGAAATACAAAATATTTGGCTCCCCCTAAGTTGTTGCTCCCCCTAAGTCCTAGCCTAGTGTTTACGTATAGCCAATGTACAAAAATTTTATCATTTATCTACTCCCCTTTGTTATATCAAAAAGGGTGGCTAAGACATAAACGCCATTATTGACTTAGAACTACTGCCTTCTGGCAATGTAGCGTAGCAGCTGGCATATCTCCATGAGAATCTCGCTCTGAGTCGCATTCGGAGCGCATTCTGGAGGTAGTTCAGAGGAAGTGGAAGGCTGTTGAGAAGATGAGGGTTGAGATGGAGGAGGGCGAGAGACTTCAGCCTCAAGAACCTCATCGATGATATCCCTCTGTTGATATTCAGGAAGTTCTTCTTCTTGCACAGCTTTGTCTTCAATAGCAGCGAGTTCAATAGAAGGCTGCCTCTGAGTGTCCTCAGAAACTAGAGCAAGGTCTAGATCAGAAGGTTGCCGAGCTGATGGTTGCTCCATAGCGCCAAAAGTCTGAGCATCTTCGGAGAGGTTGAAAGTTAAGATCTGGCTATGTATGGCTTCAATGCACTTCAACTTCTCAGTTCGACCAAAGAAAGGCCGAAATTGCACAGAGGGAGGGGTGACTACCATTCTTCCTAGCTGAAAGCCGGAACTAATCATCGATTCTGTAATCGAGAAGGTAGGACCCTGTTGATTGAAGGATGGAGGGGGAACTTCTGTTAGATCTAGAGGAGGAACCTCTGGTTCCTTCTGAGAGTCCTTCTCAGATAGAGTTCCTTCCAAGGAACTGTGGGCAACAAATGCCTCAACTGCTGCAACGCCGGCAGCCATGGTAGCGTCAGCGCCCACTCTGAGCTGAGCCCAGTGCTGGTGGTCCCTGGCACTACTTCATGTGTTGAGACATGAGTTTCCTCATGTTCCGGAGGGATCTCAGAAGAGGGAGGACCAACCTCAGAAGTTGGTTCAAGTAAGGCTTCCTCATGCTGTAGTTATTGTTGTTGCATCTGAGCAGCTTCTGGAGTCTCAGAGGGTTGATCCAGTTCCTTATGGACAGCAAGCATTGTCTGAGCCAGTGACTCAGTATTTACAGCAGCAGCCTCGGTTGTGGTTGCCTCAGAGAGTTCCACCATAGAAACCTCAGAGGGCTTCTTCTGGGGCTCTTTCTTGGAGCTTCCAGCATCTGGAGTGCGATGCTCAATGCGGAAGCTTGCCGCATCTTCTTCCTCAGACGAAGAATCAGCAACATTTCCTCCATGCCCGTGAACGTCTTCTCTGGTTGGAGAGACATTCCCAGAGGGGGAGGAGTGATGAGAAGCTTCTGCTTCTTCTTCAGCAGCAGCAACAGCAGCGGTAGTAGTGATGGTGGCAACAGCAGCAACTGCTATAATTTCTTTACCCGTCGGCTTCGGCGGGCTCTGTTTCTTAGTGGTTTTTATCCCCACTCCTTTGTGAGACTTTCCCTGATAATTCAAGGAATGCAGGAGTTTAGTTTTAAATTTGGTGGGTTTAAAACTAGCAACAGAATCAGAAACAGGAATTGAAGTAGAAGAAGATTTAAGAAAGGAAGGTGGAGTTTTAGAGTAAGCTTTTACCAAACGACCACGTTTCTTTTTCCATTCTGGTGGCACGTCTGGAACTTGGAGAGTTGGAGGTGCTTTCCTCTTTCTGGTCAGGAGTTGCTCAGAAGTTGTTTCTTCTGAGTCTTCAGCAGCCTCAACAACCTCAGGTTTCTTCTGAGGAGTCTTCTGAGCTTCCTCAGAAGCCATACTCCTTGTCACCCTTGTTGGAGAAGGATGAGTCATTTTTTGCTTCTTCTTCTTCTTCTCTGAAGGATCGGAAACCTTTTCCTTTCCTTTTTCAACCTTAGAAGGCTGTTTGGGACCGACAGCTCCCTTAGAAGGCTTTGCTTCCTCCTTCTTCTTCTTGATGTTGTTGAAGGTGACCATTGAGAATTTGCTGTGGTTGAAGACATACTCGTAGTCCTCAAGTGGGAAGGAGGGATGGTCGAGGATTCTGGTCAGAATGCTTCCGTAAGGTAGACTTGTGAGAGCCCTCTTAGGATGAGCTTGGTGCATCATGTAGTTGAGCACCATCCTTCCAAAATCTACTCTTTCCTTTTTCAGCAGGTGGTACAATAGGCATGCATCCATGGTGGTAACGTTCCCATGTCTCCAATCCGAGGGAGAAGGGTATGTTGAACAACTGAGAAGATGATTCTGGCCTCTTGCGTAAGATGAGGCACCTTTACGCCCTTGAGTGGTAGACTGTTGCTACCAGTCAGAAGTGTCACTTCTTCTTCTGAGTCATCTACCCTTGACCCATTCTGGGTCGTCGGCGATGACAGCACCACCATTCAAGGTCTTGAAAACTTTGTTGATGTCAGAGGAGGAGAAGCGGATTTGCTGATCAGCAATCGTGCTTTTGACCCCTTTGTTGGTGAACCTTTCGATTTGAGAGTAGAAGGCCCTCACCACATTTGGGTAGCATACATCCTCGGAGCTCATCATGGCTGGCCATCCAGGTTGCTTAAGGAATGTGAGCTGAAGTTCGTCCACCTGGTTGTAGACATTGAGAGGCAATACCCTTCCCCATGGCTAGATTCCGTGGGAGATAGGTCTTGTAAAATAGGGATTGCATCTTCTCATCTTCGTAGAGGATGTCTTCTGATACCTCATTAATGTTATTTCTCATTAATCCCTTAATTTCTCCAGACGAGGCCATTTGGTAGAAAGGGTTTAAATTTGGAATGAGATGAAGGGAGATAGAGAAGGACAAGAGAGCAGAGATAGCAGAGAGAGAGAGATGGGATATGAAACAGATGAAGATTGGAAAGTGAGGAGAGGATTTGGCAGGGTTTTGGTAAGTTTTAAGCGCAAAGTGCTTAAATGGAACAATGTCATGAGTATTTATAGAACTGGCTTGTAACTAGCCGTTTCTGACGCTTATCCAAAAGTTACCGTTGGTAACTTGTTTCTCGGAAGGTACCCTTCTGAGAGAAGTTCTGAGAAATGCTCCTTCTGAGAAATGTTTCAGAAGATCTCCTTGAGGGATGAGTCTTCTGAGAACAAATTTTCTCAGATAGAGTTTTCTGTGTTTATCCTACTTCTAGCTCAGAAGCTTAGTTCTGATGTTTGTCTCAGAGTCTAAACTAGGACTAAGGAGGGTTTCTAAGAAAAAGTTTTTAATTTCAAAGTACTTAGAAACGTCTTAGATTAAGAAATCCTTTCAGAACATTGAAACGATCCTCGGGTAAAGGCTTTGTAAATATATCTGAGATTTGTTCCTCAGTATTCACAAATTTGAGTTCAATGTCGCCTTTTGCACATGATCCCGAATAAAATGATGTTTTATATCAATGTGCTTGGATCGAGAATGCTGAATAGGATTCTTAGCTAAGTTGATAGCACTTGTATTATCGCAAAGGATAGGAATTTTGGTGTACCTTAATTGATAATCAAGTAGCTGATTCTTAATCCAGAGCATCTGAGAACAGCAGTTTGCAGCAGACACATATTCAGCTTCAGCAGTTGATAGGCGATCGTATTTTGCTTCTTGCAGGACCAAGTAATCAAGCATTTTCCAAAGAAGCAGCAGCAGCCACTTGTGCTTTTGCGATCGATCCTATCTCCAGCGTAGTCAGCATCACAATATCCTACAACATCAGAAGAACAACCTTTCTCGTACCAAAGACCAAGATTAGTAGTTCCACTTAAATATCGTAAAATTCGTTTAACTGTAGTTAAATGTGACTACTTAGGCTTAGACTGGAATCTAGCACAGATCCCAACACTAAGTTGGATATCTGGTCTGGAGGCAGTTAAGTAGAGAAGTGAGCCAATCATCCCTCGATAGTTGCTTTCTGAAACTTTCTCACCATCTTCATCCAAGTCAATTACTTGAGAGGGATGCATGGGAGTGCTCATGGGTTTGGCCTTATCCATCAGAAACTTCCTCAGAAGTTCTTTGGTATACTTCTCTTGGTGGATAACAGTCCCTTCTGACTCTTGCTTGATTTGCAATCCTAGGAAGAATTTTAATTCTCCCATCATGCTCATCTCGAATTCACCTTGCATAAGCTTGGAGAATTCTTTGCAAAGGCATTCATTGGTTGCGCCAAATATTATGTCATCAACATAAATCTAGACAATCAAGAAGGCAGAGTCTTCTGAGAGTGTAAAGAGAGTTGTGTCCACTTTCCCTCTTGAGAATCCGTTTTTAAGCAGGAAGGAGCTCAATCTATCGTACCAAGCTCTGGGAGCTGGTTTCAGACCATAGAGAGCCTTCGTAAGCTTAAATACGTGATCAGGGAATGCATCATTCACAAAACCAGGAGGTTGTTTTACATAAACTTCCTCAGAAAGGTATCCATTTAAGAAGGCAGACTTGACGTCCATTTGATAGAGTTTGAAACCTTTGTGTGCAGCAAAAGCTAGCAACATTCTGATAGCTTCCAATCTTGCGACTGGAGCAAAAGTTTCATCGTAGTCTATCCCTTCTTGTTGGTTGTACCCTTGAGCAACCAATCTGGCCTTGTTTCTCACGACTTGACCATTTTCATCAAGTTTGTTTCGAAACACCCATTTAGTTCCAATGACACTCTTGCCTTTGGGCTTTTGAGTTTTTCCAAACTTGATTTCTCTCGAATTGGTCAAGTTCATCCTGCATGGCATTTACCCAGCTAGGATCATCTAACGCCTCTTCTATGGAGTCTGGTTCAAGTTCAGAAACCATAGCAAGATTTGTGTAGTTCCTTCTGGTTCTTACGCCACGTTCTGGATTACCCAAGACTTCATTCTGGGAGACGTTCTTCAAGTCTCTTGAGCCTCTAATCCCTTTAGGAGTAGGGTTCTGAGAAGGAGACACAGAAGGTTCTCTTTCTGAGTCATCAGAGGCTTGAGCTTCTGAGAATCTAAATTCCATTGCATTTGGAGAAGTAGATTCTCTAGGTTCTGGAGCTTCGATGATGCTACTAGATTTTTCTTTAGATAGAGATGGTTGTTCCATGGGTTGGAAGTCAGTCTCATCATCTATAAGAATTTTTTTTGGCATTCTCAGAAGAGATGTTGAGTTTCTCAAACTCATCTTCTAAGTCTGCATCTTTCTGAGACATGTCCTTACTAAGTTCTTTGAACTTAATATGGATTGTCTCTTCAACACATTTACTCCTTTGTTATATACTCTGTAAGCTTTAGAGACTGAGGAGTATCCTAGGAAGCATCCATCATCGGACTTAGGATCAAACTTAGAGAGTTTGTCCTTTGTGTTGAGTATAAAACAAGAAGAACCAAATACATGGAAATAAGAAATGTTTGGTATTTTATTCTTCCATAGCTCGTAAGGAGTCTTTTCAGAATTGGTCTCAGAAAGACTCGATTCTGAATGTAGCATGAAGTGTTAACTGCTTCAGCCCAGAAACCTTTTGAAAGTCCGCTTTCTAAGAGCATTGTTCTTGCCATCTCTTGAAGGCTTCGATTCTTTCTCTCAGCTACTCCATTTTGTTGAGGAGTTCTGGGAGATGAGAATTCGTGAGCAATGCCCCATATTTTCACAAAACTTTTCGAAAGCATGATTCTCAAATTCACCACCATGATCTGAACTAATGGCATGAATGTGCGAATCCTTTCAGTTGAAACTCTTTTCGCAAATGCTTTGAACTTCTCAAAAGTTTCTTCCTTAGAAGCTAGAAAGAAAACCCAAGTGAATCTGGAGTAATCATCCACTATGACAAGACCATAGCGTTTTCCAGAGAGGGAAGCCGTTCTGGTTGGTCCAAAGAGATCCATGTGGAGCAGTTCCAGTGGTTTCTGAGTAGAAATACCCCTTTTACTGGGAAAGGAAGCCGGTCTGTTTCCCTCTTTCACAGAAGTCGCAGGTTGCATCCTTCTGATACTTAATGCTGGGAAGGCCCTTTACAATTCCTTTCTGAGAGAGTTCAGAAAGAAGTCTCATATGGGCATGACCAAGTTTCTTATGCCATAGCCATTTGTCTTCTTGGACAGAGACAAGGCACTCCACGTTTGATCCTTTAGATCATCCAGATGGATAACATAGATGTTACCAACACGTTTTCCTTCCAGAACGATCTTGTCATTTGTGAGATTAATCACATGACAATACTTGGCATAAAACTCAACCTTTAAGCCTTTGTCACAAAATTGACTAATTCTTAATAGATTGTGAGTTAAGCCATCGACCAAAAGTACATCTGAGATTTGATGAGAGGAATCCTTACCAACATCTCCTATTGCAGTGACTCTTCCCTTAGCGCCATCACCGAATCGCACTGTTCCGCCTTTCTTGGGCTTGAGACTTCTGAACCAGTGCTTGCTTCCAGTCATGTGCCTCGAGCAGCCACATTCAAGGTACCACTGCTCATCGTGGTGTGGAGCAGCGCTTGATGATGTACCTGCAGTCACAAAGTTAACAGATTTAGGTACCCATTCTTTGTTGGGTCCTTTCTTGTTAGCTTTCTTGGACTTTTGCCTTCTTTTCTTAAGGGGTTATGGTTTTGAGAGTCAGACCTTTTGTTTGCCCTTTTCAGAAGCACTTGCTTTCTGAAGTTTTACCCTTCTGAGAGGGGTTAGTCTTCTTAGAAGGCTTTGCTTTCTGAGTTTTCTTCTTAGCCTTCTGAGGCTTAGAGATTTTTTCCTTTTTTCAACATAGGGGCATTTTTCAGAACCATGACCACTCTTAAAACATGCAATGCACATGCGGTGATTTAGTTAAGAGTGGATCAAGATTATGTGGTTCAAAGACTTCTTCATATCCAAGACCGCTTTGTCTTTATAGGGTCTTTGACCCCCAAGCAAAAAGACTTAGCATCTTTTCACCATTTACCATCTTAACTAAGTCAGAGGTTAGAAGTTCATTTGTCTTTTGCAGTTCGATCATGGCCTTTTCAGCCTTTTCTACTGTGATTGAAGACAAACTTTCTAATGCTTGATACAGGTCATGACTTTCAAGGTATCTACCTTTGAAGTCGTCTCTTTCAAGCCTTAGGTTCTGAACTTCTTGAGTTAGTCTTACATTTTCAGCTTCTGTGTTTTTAAAAGATTTTTTGAGGTCGCTGAAACTGTTAGCTAACTCGTTTGAGTCTTTCAGAAGATCATAATAGAGTTCTGAGAGCTCATCGTATGAGTATGAAAGAGGAGGGGAATTTGTACCTCTTCTGACTCAGATTCTGTTTCCAGAATGTAGTCAGTTCCTGCCATGAAGCAAACATTAGCTTCTTCTTCCTCACTTGCTGCTTCAGAAGCTTCGTCTTCTGAATCACTCCAGGTTGCAGCCATTGCCTTTCTTTTTCTTTCTGGGAATGAATTTCTTCTTCCCTTTGTTTGTGGACACTCCGTCTTGAAGTGGCCTTTTTC
>RYYW01001079.1:0-11092 GCA_013621005.1 Aeschynomene evenia | reverse complement strand
TTATTAATGTGTAAAAGTTTTCTATATATCAATCAGAGCAAGCAATGCAATTAATATATATAGCAATGCTGCCTAATACCAAAGAAAAACAGAACTAACAAAAAACAGAAAAAAACAAAACACATCTAGCTAACAAACTACTTAACAGAAACTTCAGAAGCTAGCCATCAGAAACACTCCAGAAGCGCTATCAGAAACACATCAAAAGCGCATTACTCAACACTCTGTCCACACACCACCATCGTCACAAATCGGCCTCTAGAGGGAGAAGACAGAGGTCAAAAGAATAGGAAGAAGGCAGTAGTGCTATGGAGGACAAAAGGATAGGAAGATGGTGATTACAGGGTGAAAACTTTAGGTTGATGGCTTGATAGAGTGATATTTGCATTGATTAATCTCCTTTATATGCATATAATTAGATCATCCTTGAGCTTAATTGACCACTTTTACATCATATTTAACATTTGAGAATTAATTGGACATTGTGTGAAATTTTCAGCATTTTGTGCTTTCTAACACTGATCTGTATTATGCTAATATCTGGAGTTCTAGTAATTGGAATTTTATGATTTTTTACCAATAAGAAAATCTACAAGGCAGACCTAAATCTTTCATAAAGCGCAGAAAAGCTGATTCAAATATTAAGGACATCAGAAGCAAGCTGGAAGTTGAGACAGACTCTGCAACATGATTCCTAGTCGTGCTCAATAATTTTTTGAACATAAATCGAGCTACATTTGATGGATTCTCATGATTCTAGTGCCATTGAAAAACTAAGACATAAGGCTACAATTCATCTTCAGAGATAGAGGTCAGAAATGGGCTGCAATGTTGCGAGCAGATGTAATAGAAGTGCTTATATGATTTAAATGTAGTGTTTGCCACAATTGTCCAAAGTGTCATTGTCTTATATCTTTGTAAAGTTTAGAAAATGAGCTTTTAGTAATTGCACTAAATATTCAGGTCTATTTAAGCCCAACAAGTCAAAATTGGAGGGAAACACCTTTCATGTTAAATTTTCATTTTTTGTACTTTTTAAATTTGGTAGTGTAGAAATTTCTCTTTCATTTTTCTCTCATTTTCGTATTCGTTTTTCTCTTCTCTATCTCTAATGGAGCTCGAGTTCTCATCTTCCATGGAGAGCTAGACTCCTAAGCTAGTTTGGATTGAAGAATTGTAATTGAATTATTGTGATATGATCAAGTAGATGTATTATTTGTTTCAAATCTCTCTTTTCAAACCGTTTTTCTCTTTCTTCTCTTCTTCATAATTGATCAACTTCTGAAAGTTT
The DNA here is from genome assembly GCA_013621005.1 of Aeschynomene evenia. NCBI lineage: Eukaryota > Viridiplantae > Streptophyta > Magnoliopsida > Fabales > Fabaceae > Aeschynomene > Aeschynomene evenia. The sequence goes on along the minus strand of RYYW01001079.1, from coordinate 9,801 downwards.
TTGAATTTGATGAATTATGAGTTCAATCCTTAATTCTAGAGATTTCTGAGTTAAGGATTGATAACTTTGAATTGAGAGATCCTAAAGATCTAAAGGTTTCTATATATGATCTAGAGTTTTTGAATTTGATTAATTATGAGTTCAATCCTTATTTCATGAAGAAATTTCCCTACAATTCGTGTAATCACTGGTCCATTAAATTTCTTGGGAGAGATGACCTAATAAGTTGTTCACTGTATCACAAATCAATCTAGTTTTAATTTGATGTGATTGGATATTCACGATCAATGCTTTAGTGAAAGAAGTTACGAAGTAGAAGAAGAATCTAGAGAAAAGTTTTATATTTTTTTAAACAAAATGAGCACTCAATGGTTTGTTCCTAAAATACTTCACACTGCACACTGCTCTATTCTGGTGTTATGGCTCTAAAGTGTTTTTTGTTACTATTATTTTAGGTTTTTTTTTCTATTTTTTTATACATATACATTTTTTTTAGTTGTGTAAATACATTATTTTTTATTATTTAAAACATTTTTTTAGTTGTGTATATATATTATTTTAGTTGTGCATATACATTATTTTGGTTGTACAATAGTTTCATGGTATTAAATATGATTTTTTTTAAATATTTTCTTAAATTACTTTTAATAATAGTTTTTAATTTTGAATTTATTTTGGTTGCACAAAAATATATTTTGGTTGTGCAAATACATTATGTTTTACTGAACAAATATATTATTTTGGTTGTGCATATATATTATTTTAGTTGTGTAAAATAATATTTTTGATTGTGCAACAATTTTATGGTAATAAATATGAATTTTTTAATTTAAAAAGTATTTTCTTAAATTATATTTAATAATAGTTCTTGAATTTTGAATTTATTATGATTGTGTAAAATTTAATATTTTGGATGTGCATATACATTATTTTAATTGTACAAAAATAGTATTTTTTGTTGTGCATATACATTAATTTTGATTGTGAAAAAGAAATTATTTTGTTTCTGCAAACCCATTATCATGGTTGTGCAAAAATATTATCTTAATTGTGGATACATTATTTTAATTGTGCATGCATATTATCTAGGTTGTGCTTTAATTTTATGGTATTAAATATAAATTTTAATTTTAAAAATTATTTTTTAAAATTATTTTTTATAATAGTTTTTTTTATTTTATGATATTAAATATGATATATATTTTAATTTAAAAATAAAGTGATAAAACTAAATAAGGTTGGAGAGAGGAGGAAAGAAACATTAAATAAGAGAAAATATGAGGAGAGTGCATCTCACTCTCTACAAATGTGAAATTGAGTGAGAAAAGTGAAATTTTAGGGAGTCGAATAATTGTGGTCCAAACCTCTATTTTTTTTGTTGTTTTGGCTGGTGTATTGTTTTACATTTAGCAAAGTTGATTTAGTAGTCAGTAATGTTCATTGTACAATATAAATACATTCAACTAGTATCCAACATGTGTTATACATAATATGTGTTATACGTAATGTGTGTCATACGTAACGTGTTCTATACATATGACACACATTGTATATGGTACACATTATGTAAAACACATGTTGGATACTAATTTGATATTGTACTCCAAATATTATTGGTAGTAATACTTCATATTTAATGTTCTGTATTATTTTTAAGAAAATTCTATGGTATTCAAGGTAAACCATGAGTTTTGAAACTTCTTATTTGCACCCTGAAAATTGACCCATAATATATGTACCCAAAGGGTGCGTTTGGTTCGTGGAAATGTCCACATTCCAGGGAATCTCATTCTCGGGAATCACTTTCCCAGGAATGAAGTGTTCTAGTGTTCGGTTCGTAAATTAAATTTACGGGAATCTTATATAACTTTCCCATAAATGAATCATTCTTATACTTGATTCACACTAACATTCCTGAAAATATTTTTATTTTTCCTTAAGTACCCTTAACAATGAAATGAAAGCAAAAATTAACAATGATCTATTAGAGTTCGGTCCTATGGGCATAAGATGTGTAGTTAAATATTTTTAGTTCTAATATCGAATTTTTCATTACTAATAATGAGGTAGAATTGTATTCGGTGGTTCTGAAAAACATAACATTTGGATTCTGCTTTGCCATGCATGTTCTATTTATGTCAACAACTTCCCATCAGAATAAAAATGATGCACATGATATTATGCTTAAATAGTTTTGTACAAATCTTATACTTAATTAACACAAATCTCATCACGTAATAAAATCACTTCACAATCTCATAACTCTCCATTGAAGTTTATTTGAAATTGGAAGATGGTTAGACAAAAAGAACATATATGGAAGAGGAAAATGAATGGAAAAGAGAATTTGATTGCCAAAAACAAAAGGACAAATAAAGCACATAAACACATTCACTCAACTATCAAGTTTATCTCCTATATGCAGCAGCACCATGAATAGCAGCTATGTAGAAAAGTTGTGTTGCTGAAAGGATAATCAGAAAAGCCTCCATTGTTTTCTGCAAAATTGGACATTTCAAAGCTCTTGTCAACATAACATTCAGGCAGTTGAAAATCTATTATTGGTTATGTTGAATTTTAGATTACACCAGTCACCACTAGTAAATAGAATTTGGATTAAATTTAAATAACTTTACACCATAACCAACTCTGCCTATATTTTTATATAGTCTGTCCCAAACCCAGATAAAAGAGGAGGATTATAATATCTTTGTTTTATATGTAACCGACCTCACTTAGTGGATATGGTATGCTAACGTTATCATAACCAATAGAATCTTAAGAAAATGTAAAATTATGGCAAGTCATGATTAGTCATATTAATCTAATTATGTCGTATTATTACTTTTTCTTTTATTGCTCAAGGTACGTATTCAATACCGACAGTAATGACTAATTCTTTTGGGACAAGAGCTTCCTCATAAAGGAATAAACCTCTGGCTAGGAGATCCTCTCTATACACAGCACTAAAAATCGAATTTGTAACTAGATAATTAAGGAATTTAATTACCAATGTGCCAGTCTCATAGTTATTTTATTCTCATAAGTGCGAAAATTAGAGTCAAGATTTAAATTTCGTACCAGATGGGCATTTCTGAAGTTAAGCTCAATCTCTTTGCAGGCAAAGCTGCACAAGTCATATGGTAGATATATAAGTAATTAAGTATATCATGTAACAAAAAAATTGTTAGATAAAACATCCAACAAATTAGTCCCCGCAAAACTTCTTATCGCACAAAATAATCCCTCCAGAATAAAAAATTCAAAATACATCCCTCCAAAATTAAAATGTCGGACAAACTGGTCCCTCAAGAAAAAATTAGAAAAATTAGTCCATCAAGATTTATGAAAATGATCAAATTGGTCCCTATAATAGGAGGATTAATTTGTCCAAAATCTTTAATTAATAAGGACTAATTTGACCATTTCCATGAATCATGAGAGACTAGTTTGTCTAATTTTTTTTTAAGGACCAATTTGTCCGGAGTTTTAATTTTAAAGGGATATATTTTGATTTTTTTATTCTGAAGGGACTACTTTGTCCAATAAAAAGTTTTGCAAAGATTAATTTGAGTGTTTTGTCAAATTGTTAATTTGTTATATCAATTTCAAAAAAATTATTACCCCATGGCAAGAAGTGTAAGAGTCCATGCAATGGTAGCAACTGAAGCAGCAGATGGCAAACTCTCTGAAGTCCATGAACGAATATGGTTGATTCCTGAGATCACTGATCCAACACCAACAACTCCAGCAATCAAAGCAAATGTCACAAAGAATCCAGTAGCAGCATTTCCCATAGGGAAGCTTATGGGTGAAAAATTAGCTGGTAGATCAAGTCCTGGACCTGCATAATTTCTCACACAACATAACCATGCTGAATAAGTACAATCACAAATGAAATGGAGGGGGATGTCACTAGTGGAAGGGTAAAAAATTCTACTTGTCACAAATTTCATGAAACCATTTGTTCAAAAAGAATATGTTAAGAGAAATGTTTTCTTTTTTTCTTTTACATCTTAAAGTGGATCTTGCAGTTGAACATCACTTTCTCCTCTTTAAATGTGATGGTTGTACACACTAATCACATTTATCTATGACATCTAAGATTAAGAGTGAAAAAGTTGATTAATATTTTATTTTGAATGTTCAAATAACATAATTCTACAATGATGCTTGTTGGCTGGGACTGGCGCAGGTGGTGGCTTCGCCTGAAAATTTGTGAGACTCTTCAGTTTTGCAATGATACAGTTAGTTTAAGAGAGAGAAAATGGAAATCAACAGTCGCACGTGGCTGATAGTCATTTTGTGTTGTTCGTAAATGTGCATTAGTCATTAATTCCATTATTCATGCATTAATTAAGGGGTGGGCTAATGGTGACTACTTCTTGGTGTACGAGAAACATTTTTCATTCATTAAATTGGCATATGAATAAGATCTTTCAAATGAATGTTCTTTTAATTTGAAGCATAAAAATATGAAATTGTACTAAAATTTAATTGTTCTATTAAGAATAATGGGAGACACCAAATATCAAATTTTAGACTTAATCAGAGAAGATCTTGTTTGGTAGCGGCTTAATATTTTTAGAGATATAAAGTCAACTCTAAAGTGAGACCTTTTAAATCAAATAATAAAATTATATTGAATTTATTATTTTTATTTAAAGTTTATCCTTTCGTATTTTTATGATGTAACATCATTTATTAAACTATATTGTAATCAATTTTATTAAATAATTCTTTTTCAATTGATAATATTGGTAATTCATTAAATTTTTGTTGAAACATTGTGAATTTTAGATAAGATTTTATTAATTTTATTTTTTGAAAAACTTCTTTTCGGATATTTTAGCACAACAGAATAAGTTAGAACGAGAGAAAAAATATAAATAATACTTACTTATCATATATTAATATAAAAGAAAGTTTTATATCTCTTGCCACTATATAAAACTAGAAAACAATATGCACAAATTCGAGTTTAGTACAAAAATGAGGGATGAGCTAGAGGGAGGATAGCTAGAGAGGATTTATGATAATAGAGAAAAATAACTCAAAAAATAAAGAAAAAATGATATATAGAACTGATCGAAATTACAAAGAACATATATGAATGATAATTTATGATTTGTATGAAAAAAAGAAAAATAAATAAATAATTAAGTAAAGTTATCTTCATCCTATCTTCCCTATCTTCATCCTTTAAGGCAGCACTACTCTTACTATATGTTACTGAATAAATCTTCCCAAGAGTTTAAGTTAATGGATAAAAGCACATGAATTGTTTTATATCTGTTAATAAATAGATTAGTTAATTGTGGGATTCCATGTTCAACAATGGAGAATTGGGATGACTACAATGATTAGTGGAAAAGTTATCTCTGGTTCCTAGTCGTATATGTAGGAAAATCCTCCACTTATCTAAAGATGAGTTTTCTCCCGTTATATTGTTTGTTTTATATTTTAACTTTATAAATAATTAATTTTAATACAAGTTAAAAATATGAACTTTTACTTTTATTATTTTATAACAATCCTATCAAATTTATTTTTTTAACATATTTCACAACTACAAATCAATTTTTCTACATCAATTTTTTTAAAAATAACAATTTCAATGAGTTTAATTATGATGCATTATCAATCAATCACAACTATTGATTTGTATGACTTTTTAGTTAGTAGGTAGTTAAGTTAAAGATTTTACGTACTGATGTGTGAATCCATGATTGGATATCTGTGTAAAATTATTTTGCACTGATAGTGAATTAAAATTAAACTCTATTTCAATATTAATTATTTTAAAAGTAATTCTATCAAAATATAAACCAAACATACCCTTAGCACTTCCACAATTATACTATTTTCAAATCAACAATGTTATTTAAACATTCAATTTTTAACAATAATGTTTGTCGTACGACAGAAATACGTCCAACTAGCATCCACCGTGTGCTATACATGATACAGAATGTGTGTTATACATATATGTATTATATATATAGCACACATTATGTATTATATGTAATAGCATACGTTGGATATTAGTTGGATGTATTTCTGTTGTACAACCAACATTGTTGTTCTATGTGTGTCTATCTCTTATAATTTGAATGTCGAAATTTCATTTTCTTTTGCAAATAAGAAAAAGAGAGATGAGGGTAAAGTCTTTACCTATAACAAACCATGATCTATTGCTCTGTTCATGGCCCATCCACCAATGCCCAAAATAATGACATACATGCAGAAGTTCAGTCCCAAAAGAAGCGTTGCTACGGGCTTCATTTGCTCATTTGCCATCTCTTTGCTCTCTGGTTTTGGATAAGTTAATTAAAAATCAAAATTAAAAAATAAATAAAGATCTAGGGGAATTTCAGAAGCTTAAAAAGTTGCTGTTAGGGAAAGCTTCAAATGCATGTATTTTTGTGCAAGCGATGGGTCTTATTTATATATTAGAAGTAGATATAATATATGAAACATGAAAGGTTTGGGTTCTTTTCTTGCTAAGGTTGCTAGTACAAAAAGCCTATGCAGGGCTGTAAAGATAAATGATGCTTCATTCATGCTTCACATACAAGGCAAGAGGGAGGGAAAAATATACTTGATCCTTATTCTTGCTTCACAAATTTAATTAAGGTTTGTTTATTTGCAATAGTACTGCATGTGCATCAAGCACATATCCATCAATCACTCATCAAGCATTATGCAATTATTGGGTCCACCATTTAAATATAAAAACTCAAACCCGTACACATACCCCTCACTTCCTCACTTGACATGTGGCAGATACTCATTCGGATGGATGCTTATGAATAAAATGCTGATGATATACGCCAATCATTTTCAGTTTATTTGATTGATTAGTACCTTACTGAGTTGTTGTCTGTTCTCTCATGCAAGAGATATTCTTTGCATCATTGCATGACTCTAGTATATTCTCTCAGGATATATATATATATATATTAGTGTGTGTGGTCCCTTTCCTTTTTCTAATCATTACATTTGTATTGTGTGCTAATGGGATCCAAAGTTCGTATATTATAAATTGGATCTATTGTTGGATAGTATAATGGTTATCAATAATGTTTGTCGTACAACATACAGAAATACGTTCAACTAGTATCCAATATGTGCGATATATAATATAGGATGTGTGCTAGTACTCGTACGTATAACACATATTCCTCCTTATGTATAGCACACGTCGTTAGAGGGCATTATTGTATTTTTACATGTCTCTCTTGCCTATATATATAGGCATGTTATATCTAGTATTTTTTGTATCTCTTGTATTTTTACATCTTTGATATTTTTCATTCAATATACCATTTTTCTTAAGATGTGTTTCTTGTTTCATTCTTTCAACAAATGTTGAGAAAGAATCGAAACAAGAAACACATCTTAAAGAAAAATGTATATTGAATGAAAAAATATCAAAGATGTAAAAATACAAGAGATACAAAAAATACTAGATATAACATGCCTATATATATAGGCAAGAGAGACATGTAAAAATACAATAATGCCCTCTAACGACGTGTGCTATACATAAGGAGGAATATGTGTTATACGTACGAGTACTAGCACACATCCTATATTATATATCGCACATATTGGATACTAGTTGAACGTATTTCTGTATGTTGTACGACAAACATTATTGATAACCATTATACTATCCAACAATAGATCCAATTTATAATATACGAACTTTGGATCCCATTAGCACACAATACAAATGTAATGATTAGAAAAAGGAAAGGGACCACACACACTAATATTATATATATATATCCTGAGAGAATATACTAGAGTCATGCAATGATGCAAAGAATATCTCTTGCATGAGAGAACAGACAACAACTCAGTAAGGTACTAATCAATCAAATAAACTGAAAATGATTGGCGTATATCATCAGCATTTTATTCATTAAGCATCCATCCGAATGAGTATCTGCCACATGTCAAGTGAGGAAGTGAGGGGTATGTGTACGGTTGAGTTTTATATTTTAAATGGTGGACCCAATAATTGCATAATGCTTGATGAGTGATTGATGGATATGTGCTTGATGCACATGCAGTACTATTGCAAATAAACAAACCTTAATTAAATTTGTGAAGCAAGAATAAGGATCAAGTATATTTTCCCTCCCTCTTGCCTTGTATGTGAAGCATGAATGAAGCATCATTTATCTTTACAGCCCTGCATAGGCTTTTTGTACTAGCAACCTTAGCAAGAAAAGAACCCAAACCTTTCATGTTTCATATATTATATCTACTTCTAATATATAAATAAGACCCATCGCTTGCACAAAAATACATGCATTTGAAGCTTTCCCTAACAGCAACTTTTTAAGCTTCTGAAATTCCCCTAGATCTTTATTTTTTTTAATTTTGATTTTTAATTAACTTATCCAAAACCAGAGAGCAAAGAGATGGCAAATGAGCAAATGAAGCCCGTAGCAACGCTTCTTTTGGGACTGAACTTCTGCATGTATGTCATTATTTTGGGCATTGGTGGATGGGCCATGAACAGAGCAATAGATCATGGTTTTGTTATAGGTAAAGACTTTACCCTCATCTCTCTTTTCTTATTTGCAAAAGAAATGAAATTTCGACATTCAAATTATGAGATAGACACACATAGAACAACAATGTTGGTTGTACAACAGAAATACATCCAACTAATATCCAACGTATGCTATTACATATAATACATAATGTGTGCTATATATATAATACATATATGTATAACACACATTCTGTATCATGTATAGCACACGGTGGATGCTAGTTGGACGTATTTCTGTCGTACGACAAACATTATTGTTAAAAAATTGAATGTTTAAATAACATTGTTGATTTGAAAATAGTATAATTGTGGAAGTGCTAAGGGTATGTTTGGTTTATATTTTGATAGAATTACTTTTAAAATAATTAATATTGAAATAGAGTTTAATTTTAATTCACTATCAGTGCAAAATAATTTTACACAGATATCCAATCATGGATTCACACATCAGTACGTAAAAATCTTTAACTTAACTACCTACTAACTAAAAAGTCATACAAATCAATAGTTGTGATTGATTGATAATGCATCATAATTAAACTCATTGAAATTGTTATTTTTAAAAAAATTGATGTAGAAAAATTGATTTGAGTTGTGAAATATGTTAAAAAATAAATTTGATAGGATTGTTATAAAAATAATAAAAGTAAAAGTTCATATTTTTAACTTGTATTAAAATTAATTATTTATAAAGTTAAAATATAAAACAAACAATATAACGGGAGAAAACTCATCTTTAGATAAGTGGAGGATTTTCCTACATATACGACTAGGAACCAGAGATAACTTTTCCACTAATCATTGTAGTCATCCCAATTCTCCATTGTTGAACATGGAATCCCCACAATTAACTAATCTATTTATTAACAGATATAAAACAATTCATGTGCTTTTATCCATTAACTTAAACTCTTGGGAAGATTTATTCAGTAACATATAGTAAGAGTAGTGCTGCCTTAAAGGATGAAGATAGGGAAGATAGGATGAAGATAACTTTACTTAATTATTTATTTATTTTTCTTTTCTTTCATACAAATCATAAATTATCATTCATATATGTTCTTTGTAATTTCGATCAGTTCTATATATCATTTTCTTTATTTTTTTGAGTTATTTTTCTCTATTATCATAAATCCTCTCTAGCTATCCTCCCTCTAGCTCATCCCTCATTTTTGTACTAAACTCGAATTGTGCATATTGTTTCTAGTTTTATATAGTGGCAAGAGATA
>RYYW01001078.1:0-11101 GCA_013621005.1 Aeschynomene evenia | reverse complement strand
TCCATTTTAGTCACTAGGATGTTGTAGATAACCAAAGGATGATGTAATGAGCCTATTTTGGTCCTAATTGAGTGTATTGGCTTCATTTGGTCTTACTTTGGTCAATTCGTCCATTTTAGTCACTAGGATGTTGTAGATTACCAAAGGATGATGTAATGAGCCTATTTTGGTCCTAATTGAGTGTATTGAGCTTCATTGGTCCTACTTTGGTCAATGGCTCATTTTAGTCACTAGGAAGTTGTAGATAACCAAAGGATGATGTAATGAGCCTATTTGGTCCTAATTGAGTGTATTGAGCATCATTTGGTCTTACTTTGGTCAATTCGTCCATTTTAGTCATTAGGATGTTGTAGATTACCAAAGGATGATGTAATGAGCCTACTTTGGTCCTGATTGAGTGTATTGAGCTTCATTTGGTCTTACTTTGGTCAATTCTCCATTTTAGTCACTAGGATGTTGTAGATTACCAAGGATGATGTAATGAGCCTATTTTGGTCCTAATTGAGTGTATTGAGCTTCATTTGTCTTACTTTGGTCAATTCGTCCATTTTAGTCACTAGGATGTTGTAGATACCAAAGGATGATGTAATGAGCCTATTTTGGTCCTAATTGAGTGTATTGAGCTTCATTTGGTCTACTTTGGTCATGGCTCCATTTTAGTCACTAGGAAGTTGTAGATAACCAAAGGATGATGTAATGAGCCTATTTTGGTCCTAATTGAGTGTATGAGCATCATTTGGTCTTACTTTGGTCAATTCGTCCATTTTAGTCATTAGGATGTTGTAGATTACCAAAGGATGATGTAATGAGCCTACTTTGGTCCTGATTGAGTGTATTGAGCTTCATTTGGTCTTACTTTGGTCAATGGCTCCATTTTAGTCACTAGGATGTTGTAGATAACCAAGGATGATGTAATGAGCCTTTTTTGGTCCTAATTGAGTGTATTGAGCTTCATTTGGTCTTACTTTGGTCAATTCGTCCATTTTAGTCATTAGGATTTGTAGATACCAAAGGATGATGTAATGAGCCTACTTTGGTCCTGATTGAGTGTATTGAGCTTCATTTGGTCTTACTTTGGTCAATGGCTCCATTTTAGTCACTAGGATGTTGTAGATAACCAAAGGATGATGTAATGAGCCTATTTTGGTCCTAATTGAGTGTATTGAGCTTCATTTGGTCTTACTTTGGTCAATTCTCATTTTAGTCACTAGGATGTTGTAGATTACCAAAGGATGATGTAATGAGTCTATTTTGGTCCTAATTGAGTGTATTGAGCTTCATTTGACCTTACTTTGGTCAATTCGTCCATTTTAGTCACTAGGATGTTGTAGATAACCAAAGGATGATGTAATGAGCCTATTTTGGTCCTAATTGAGTGTATTGTGCTTCATTTAGTCTTACTTTGTCAATTTGTCCATTTTAGTCACTAGGATGTTGTAGATTACCAAAGGATGATGTAATGAGCCTATTTTGGTCCTAATTGAGTGTATTGAGCTTCATTTGGTCCTACTTTGGTCAATGGCTCCATTTTAGTCACTAGGAAGTTGTAGATAACCAAAGGATGATGTAATGAGCCTATTTTGGTCCTAATTGAGTGTATTGAGGGTCTTACTTTGGTCCATTTTAGTCATTAGGATGTGTAGATTACCAAAGGATGATGTAATGAGCCTACTTTGGTCCTGATTGAGTGTATTGAGCTTCATTTGGTCTTACTTTGGTCAATTCGTCCATTTTAGTCACTAGGATGTTGTAGATTACCAAAGGATGATGTAATGAGCCTATTTTGGTCCTAATTGAGTGTATTGAGCTTCATTTAGTCTTACTTTGTCAATTCCTCCATTTTAGTCACTAGGATGTTGTAGATTACCAAAGGATGATGTAATGAGCCTATTTTGGTCCTAATTGAGTGTATTGAGCTTCATTTGGTCTACTTTGGTCAATGGCTCCATTTTAGTCACTAGGAAGTTGTAGATAACCAAAGGATGATGTAATGAGCCTATTTTGGTCCTAATTGAGTGTATTGAGTCATTTGGTCTTACTTTGGTCAATTCGTCCATTTTAGTCATTAGGATGTTGTAGATTACCAAAGGATGATGTAATGAGCCTACTTTGGTCCTGATTGAGTGTATTGAGCTTCATTTGGTCTTACTTTGGTCAATGGCTCCATTTTAGTCACTAGGATGTTGTAGATAACCAAAGGATGATGTAATGAGCCTATTTTGGTCCTAATTGAGTGTATTGTGCTTCATTTGTCTTACTTTGGTCAATTCTTTCATTTTAGTCACTAGGATGTTGTAGATTACCAAAGGATGATGTAATGAGTCTTTTTGGTCCTAATTGAGTGTATTGAGCTTCATTTGCCTTACTTGGTCAATTCGTCCATTTTAGTCACTAGGATGTTGTAGATAACCAAAGATGATGTAATGAGCCAGTCTAATTGAGTGTATTGTGCTTCATTTAGTCTTACTTTGTCAATTCGTCCATTTTAGTCACTAGGATGTTGTAGATTACCAAAGGATGATGTAATGAGCCTATTTTGGTCCTAATTGAGTGTATTGAGCTTCATTTGGTCCTACTTTGGTCAATGGCTCCATTTTAGCCACTAGGAAGTTGTAGATAACCAAAGGATGATGTAATGAGCCTATTTTGGTCCTAATTGAGTGTATTGAGCATCATTTGGTCTTACTTTGGTCAATTCGTCCATTTTAGTCATTAGGATGTTGTAGATTACCAAAGGATGATGTAATGAGCCTACTTTGGTCCTGATTGAGTGTATTGAGCTTCATTTGGTCTTACTTTGGTCAATGGCTCCATTTTAGTCACTAGGAAGTTGTAGATAACCAAAGGATGATGTAATGAGCCTATTTTGGTCCTAATTGAGTGTATTGAGCTTCATTTGGTCTTACTTTGGTCAATTCGTCCATTTTAGTCACTAGGATGTTGTAGATTACCAAAGGATGATGTAATGAGCCTATTTTGGTCCTAATTGAGTGTATTGAGCTTCATTTGGTCTTACTTTGGTCAATGGCTCCATTTTAGTCACAAGGATGTTGTAGATAACCAAAGGATGATGTAATGAGCCTATTTTGGTCCTAATTGAGTGTATTGTGCTTCATTTAGTCTTACTTTGGTCAATTCTTCATTTTAGTCACTAGATTTTGTGGATTACCAAAGGATGATGTAATGAGTCTATTTTGGTCCTAATTGAGTGTATTGAGCATCATTTGGTCTTACTTTGGTCAATTCGTCCATTTTAGTCATTAGGATGTTGTAGATTACCAAAGGATGATGTAATGAGCCTACTTTGGTCCTGATTGAGTGTATTGAGCATCATTTGGTCTTACTTTGGTCAATTCGTCCATTTTAGTCACTAGGATGTTGTAGATAACCAAAGGATGACGTAATGAGCCTATTTTGGTCCTAATTGAGTGTATTGTGCTTCATTTAGTCTTACTTTGTCAATTCGTCCATTTTAGTCACTAGGATGTTGTAGATTACCAAAGGATGATGTAATGAGCCTATTTTGGTCCTAATTGAGTGTATTGAGCTTCATTTGGTCCTACTTTGGTCAATGGCTCCATTTTAGTCACTAGGATGTTGTAGATAACCAAAGGATGATGTAATGAGCCTATTTTGGTCCTAATTGAGTGTATTGTGCTTCATTTGGTCTTACTTTGGTCAATTCTTTCATTTTAGTCACTAGGATGTTGTAGATTACCAAAGGATGATGTAATGAGTCTATTTTGGTCCTAATTGAGTGTATTGAGCTTCATTTGACCTTACTTGGTCAATTCGTCCATTTTAGTCACTAGGTTGTTGTAGATAACCAAAGATGATGTAATGAGCCTATTTTTGTTCTAATTGAGTGTATTGTGCTTCATTTAGTCTTACTTTGTCAATTCGTCATTTTAGTCACTAGGATGTTGTAGATTCCAAAGGATGATGTAATGAGCCTATTTTGGTCCTAATTGAGTGTATTGAGCTTCATTTGGTCCTACTTTGGTCAATGGCTCCATTTTAGTCACTAGGATGTTGTAGATAACCAAAGGATGATGTAATGAGCCTATTTTGGTCCTAATTGAGTGTATTGAGCATCATTTGGTCTTACTTTGGTCAATTCGTCCATTTTAGTCATTAGGATGTTGTAGATTACCAAAGGATGATGTAATGAGCCTATTTTGGTCCTAATTGAGTATTGAGCTTCATTTGGTCCTACTTTGGTCAATGGCTCATTTTAGTCACTAGGAAGTTGTAGATAACCAAAGGATGATGTAATGAGCCTATTTTGGTCCTAATTGAGTGTATTGAGCATCATTTGGTCTTACTTTGGTCAATTCATCCATTTTAGTCATTAGGATATTGTATATTACCAAAGGATGATGTAATGAGCCTACATTCGTCCTGATTGAGTGTATTGAGCTTCATTTGGTCTTACTTTGGTCAATGGCTCCCTTTTAGTCCTAGGATGTTGTAGATAACCAAAGGATGATGTAATGAGCCTTTTTTGGTCCTAATTGAGTGTATTGAGCTTCATTTGGTCTTACTTTGGTCAATTCGTCCATTTTAGTCATTAGGATTTTGTAGATTACCAAAGGATGATGTAATGAGCCTACTTTGGTCCTGATTGAGTGTATTGAGCTTCATTTGGTCTTACTTTGGTCAATGGCTCCATTTTAGTCACTAGGATGTTGTAGATAACCAAAGGATGATGTAATGAGCCTATTTTGGTCCTAATTGAGTGTATTGTGCTTCATTTGGTCTTACTTTGGTCAATTCTTTCATTTTAGTCACTAGGATGTTGTAGATTACCAAAGGATGATGTAATGAGTCTATTTTGGTCCTAATTGAGTGTATTGAGCTTCATTTGACCTTACTTTGGTCAATTCGTCCATTTTAGTCACTAGGATGTTGTAGATAACCAAAGGATGACGTAATGAGCCTATTTTGGTCCTAATTGTATTGTGCTTCATTTAGTCTTACTTTGTTCAATTCGTCCATTTTAGTCACTAGGATGTTGTAGATTACCAAAGGATGATGTAATGAGCCTATTTTGGTCCTAATTGAGTGTATTGAGCTTCATTTGGTCCTACTTTGGTCATGGCTCCATTTTAGTCACTAGGAAGTTGTAGATAACCAAAGGATGATGTAATGAGCCTATTTTGGTCCTAATTGAGTGTATTGAGCATCATTTGGTCTTACTTTGGTCAATTCGTCCATTTTAGTCATTAGGATGTTGTAGATTACCAAAGGATGATGTAATGAGCCTATTTTGGTCCTAATTGAGTGTGTTGAGCTTCATTTGGTCCTACTTTGGTCAATGGCTCCATTTTAGTCACTAGGAAGTTGTAGATAACCAAAGGATGATGTAATGAGCCTATTTTGGTCCTAATTGAGTGTATTGAGCATCATTTGGTCTTACTTTGGTCAATTCGTCCATTTTAGTCATTAGGATTTGTAGATTACCAAAGGATGATGTAATGAGCCTACTTTGGTCCTGATTGAGTGTATTGAGCTTCATTTGGTCTTACTTTGGTCAATGGCTCCATTTTAGTCACTAGGATGTTGTAGATAACCAAAGGATGATGTAATGAGCCTTTTTGGTCCTAATTGAGTGTATTGAGCTTCATTTGGTCTTACTTTGGTCAATTCGTCCATTTTAGTCATTAGGATTTTGTAGATTACCAAAGGATGATGTAATGAGCCTACTTTGGTCCTGATTGAGTGTATTGAGCTTCATTTGGTCTTACTTTGGTCAATGGCTCCATTTTAGTCACTAGGATGTTGTAGATAACCAAAGGATGATGTAATGAGCCTATTTTGGTCCTAATTGAGTGTATTGTGCTTCATTTGGTCTTACTTTGGTCAATTCCATTTTAGTCACTAGGATGTTGTAGATTACCAAAGGATGATGTAATGAGTCTATTTTGGTCTGTATTGAGCTTCATTTTTACTTTGGTCAATCGTCCATTTTAGTCACTAGGATGTTGTAGATTACCAAAGGATGATGTAATGAGCCAATTTTGGTCCTAATTGAGTGTATTGAGCTTCATTTGGTCCTACTTTGGTCAATGGCTCCATTTTAGTCACTAGGAAGTTGTAGATAACCAAAGGATGATGTAATGAGCCTATTTTGGTCCTTATTGAGTGTATTCAGCATCATTTGGTCTTACTTTGGTCAATTCGTCCATTTTAGTCATTAGGATGTTGTAGATTACCAAAGGATGATGTAATGAGTCTATTTTGGTCCTAATTGAGTGTATTGAGCTTCATTTGACCTTACTTTGGTCAATTCGTCCATTTTTTGTCACTAGGATGTTGTAGATAACCAAAGGATGACGTAATGAGCCTATTTTGGTCCTAATTGAGTGTATTGTGCTTCATTTAGTCTTACTTTGTTCAATTCGTCCATTTTAGTCACTAGGATGTTGTAGATTACCAAAGGATGATGTAATGAGCCTATTTTGGTCCTAATTGAGTGTATTGAGCTTCATTGGGTCCTACTTTGGTCAATGGCTCCATTTTAGTCACTAGGAAGTTGTAGATAACCAAAGGATGATGTAATGAGCCTATTTTGGTCCTAATTGAGTGTATTCAGCATCATTTGGTCTTACTTTGGTCAATTCATCCATTTTAGTTATTAGGATGTTGTAGATTACCAAAGGATGATGTAATGAGCCTACTTTGGTCCTGATTGAGTGTATTGAGCTTCATTTGGTCTTACTTTGGTCAATTCGTCCATTTTAGTCACTAGGATGTTGTAGATTACCAAAGGATGATGTAATGAGTCTATTTTGGTCCTAATTGAGTGTATTGAGCTTCATTTAGTCTTACTTTGTTCAATTCCTCCATTTTAGTCACTAGGATGTTGTAGATTACCAAAGGATGATGTAATGAGCCTATTTTGGTCCTAATTGAGTGTATTGAGCTTCATTTGGTCTACTTTGGTCAATGGCTCCATTTTAGTCACTAGGAAGTTAGATAACCAAAGGATGATGTAATGAGCCTATTTTGGTCCTAATTGAGTGTATTGAGCATCATTTGGTCTTACTTTGGTCAATTCGTCCATTTTAGTCATTAGGATGTTGTAGATTACCAAAGGATGATGTAATGAGCCTACTTTGGTCCTGATTGAGTGTATTGAGCTTCATTTGGTCTTACTTTGGTCAATGGCTCCATTTTAGTCACTAGGATGTTGTAGATAACCAAAGGATGATGTAATGAGCCTATTTTGGTCCTAATTGAGTGTATTGAGCTTCATTTTGTCTTACTTTGGTCAATTCTTTCATTTTAGTCACTAGGATTTGTAGATTACCAAAGGATGATGTAATGAGTCTATTTTGGTCCTAATTGAGTGTATTGAGCTTCATTTCTTACTTGGTCAATTCGTCCATTTTAGTCACTAGGTGTTGTAGATAACCAAACGATGACGTAATGAGCCTATTTTTGTTCTAATTGAGTGTATTGTGCTTCATTTAGTCTTACTTTGTTCAACATTTTTGTCACTAGGATGTTGTAGATTGCCAAAGGATGATGTAATGAGCCTATTTTGGTCCTAATTGAGTGTATTGAGCTTCATTTGGTCCTACTTTGGTCAATGGCTCCATTTTAGTCACTAGGAAGTTGTAGATAACCAAAGGATGATGTAATGAGCCTATTTTGGTCCTAATTGAGTGTATTGAGCATCATTTGGTCTTACTTTGGTCAATTCGTCCATTTTAGTCATTAGGATGTGTAGATTACCAAAGGATGATGTAATGAGCCTACTTTGGTCCTGATTGAGTGTATTGAGCTTCATTTGGTCTTACTTTGGTCAATGGCTCCATTTTAGTCACTAGGAAGTTGTAGATCAAAGGATGATGTAATGAGCCTATTTTGGTCCTAATTTAGTGTATTGAGCTTCATTTGGTCTTACTTTGGTCAAGTCCATTTTAGTCACTAGGATGTTGTAGATTACCAAAGGATGATGTAATGAGTCTATTTTGGTCCTAATTGAGTGTATTGAGCTTCATTTGGTCTTACTTTGGTCAATGGCTCCATTTTAGTCACAAGGATGTTGTAGATAACCAAAGGATGATCTAATGAGCCTATTTTGGTCCTAATTGAGTGTATTGTGCTTCATTTAGTCTTACTTTGGTCAATTCTTTCATTTTAGTCACTAGGATTTGTAGATTACCAAAGGATGATGTAATGAGTCTATTTTGGTCCTAATTGAGTGTATTGAGCATCATTTGGTCTTACTTTGGTCAATTCGTCCATTTTAGTCATTAGGATGTTGTAGATTACCAAAGGATGATGTAATGAGCCTACTTTGGTCCTGATTGAGTGTATTGAGTCATTTGGTCTTACTTTGGTCAATCGTCCATTTTAGTCACTAGGATGTTGTAGATAACCAAAGGATGATGTAATGAGCCTATTTTGGTCCTAATTGAGTGTATTGTGCTTCATTTAGTCTTACTTTGTCAATTCGTCCATTTTAGTCACTAGGATGTTGTAGATTACCAAAGGATGATGTAATGAGCCTATTTTGGTCCTAATTGAGTGTATTGAGCTTCATTTGGTCCTACTTTGGTCAATGGCTCCATTTTAGTCACTAGGATGTTGTAGATAACCAAAGGATGATGTAATGAGCCTATTTTGGTCCTAATTGAGTGTATTGTGCTTCATTTGGTCTTACTTTGGTCAATTCCATTTTAGTCACTAGGATGTTGTAGATTACCAAAGGATGATGTAATGAGCCTATTTTGGTCCTAATTGAGTGTATTGAGCTTCATTTTTACTTGGTCAATCCATTTTAGTCACTATTGTAGATAACCAAACGATGACGTAATGAGCCCTAATTGAGTGTATCATTTAGTCTTACTTTGTCAATTCGTCCATTTTAGTCACTAGGATGTTGTAGACAAAGGATGATGTAATGAGCCTATTTGGTCCTAATTGAGTGTATTGAGCTTCATTTGGTCCTACTTTGGTCAATGGTCCATTTTAGTCACTAGGATGTTGTAGATAACCAAAGGATGATGTAATGAGCCTATTTTGGTCCTAATTGAGTGTATTGAGCATCATTTGGTCTTACTTTGTCAATTCGTCCATTTTAGTCATTAGGATGTTGTACCAAAGGATGATGTAATGAGCCTATTTTAGTCCTAATTGAGTGTGTTGAGCTTCATTGGTCCTACTTTGGTCAATGGCTCATTTTAGTCACTAAGAAGTTGTAGATAACCAAAGGATGATGTAATGATTTTGGTCCTAATTGAGTGTATTGAGCATCATTTGGCTTACTTTGGTCAATTCGTCCATTTTAGTCATTAGGATTTGTAGATTACCAAAGGATGATGTAATGAGCCTACTTTGGTCCTGATTGAGTGTATTGAGCTTCATTTGGTCTTACTTTGGTCAATGCTCCATTTTAGTCACTAGGATGTTGTAGATAACCAAAGGATGATGTAATGAGCCTTTTGGTCCTAATTGAGTGTATTGAGCTTCATTTGGTCTTACTTTGGTCAATTCGTCCATTTTAGTCATTAGGATTTTGTAGATTACCAAAGGATGATGTAATGAGCCTACTTTGGTCCTGATTGAGTGTATTGAGCTTCATTTGGTCTTACTTTGGTCAATGGCTCCATTTTAGTCACTAGGATGTTGTAGATAACCAAAGGATGATGTAATGAGCCTATTTTGGTCCTAATTGAGTGTATTGTGCTTCATTTGGTCTTACTTTGGTCAATTCTTTCATTTTAGTCACTAGGATGTTGTAGATTACCAAAGGATGATGTAATGAGTCTATTTGGTCCTAATTGAGTGTATTGAGCTTCATTTGTCTTACTTTGGTCAATTCGTCCATTTTAGTCACTAGGATGTTGTAGATAACCAAAGGATGATGTAATGAGCCTATTTTGGTCCTAATTGAGTGTATTGAGCTTCATTTGTCTTACTTTGTCAATTCGTCCATTTTAGTCACTAGGATGTTGTAGATTACCAAAGGATGATGTAATGAGCCTATTTTGGTCCTAATTGAGTGTATTGAGCTTCATTTGGTCCTACTTTGGTCAATGGCTCCATTTTAGTCACTAGGAAGTTGTAGATAACCAAAGGATGATGTAATGAGCCTATTTTGGTCCTAATTGAGTGTATTGAGCATCATTTGGTCTTACTTTGGTCAATTCGTCCATTTTAGTCATTAGGATGTTGTATATTACCAAAGGATGATGTAATGAGCCTATTTTTGTCCTAATTGAGTGTTGAGCTTCATTTGGTCCTACTTTGGTCAATGGTTCCATTTTAGTCACTAGGAAGTTGTAGATAACCAAAGGATGATGTAATGAACCTATTTTGGTCCTAATTGAGTGTATTGAGCATCATTTGGTCTTACTTTGGTCAATTCGTCCATTTTGTCATTAGGATGTTGTATATTACCAAAGGATGATGTAATGAGCCTACTTTGGTCCTGATTGAGTGTATTGAGCTTATTTGGTCTTACTTTGGTCAATGGCTCCATTTTAGTCACTAGGATGTTGTAGATAACCAAAGGATGATGTAATGAGCCTTTTTTTGGTCCTAATTGAGTGTATTGAGCTTCATTTGGTCTTACTTTGGTCAATTCGTCCATTTTAGTCATTAGGATTTTGTAGATTACCAAAGGATGATGTAATGAGCCTACTTTGGTCCTGATTGAGTGTATTGAGCTTCATTTGGTCTTACTTTGGTCAATGGCTCCATTTTTAGTCACTAGGATGTTGTAGATAACCAAAGGATGATGTAATGAGCCTATTTTGGTCCTAATTGAGTGTATTGTGCTTCATTTGGTCTTACTTTGGTCAATTCTTCATTTTAGTCACTAGGATGTTGTAGATTACCAAAGGATGATGTAATGAGCCTATTTTGGTCCTAATTGAGTGTATTGAGCTTCATTTGGTCTTACTTTGGTCAATTCGTCCATTTTAGTCACTAGGATGTTGTAGATTACCAAAGGATGATGTAATGAGCCAATTTTGGTCCTAATTGAGTGTATTGAGCTTCATTTGGTCCTACTTTGGTCAATGGCTCCATTTTAGTCACTAGGAAGTTGTAGATAACCAAAGGATGATGTAATGAGCCTATTTTG
>RYYW01001077.1:0-11097 GCA_013621005.1 Aeschynomene evenia | reverse complement strand
TGATCGAACACTTGAAGGATGAGATTGCAGATACCCCCTGTGAGCAATGAGTTGGGGCTTAAACGGCTTGAACAAGAAGTCCAGAAGTGTACGAAGGAAAAACAGGATTCCTTGCAAAGACTTGGGCAGGTGAAGAAGGAAAACGAAGGGCTGAAAATGAGCACCAGTCAGTTGAAGATGGTCATGAAGAAAGATCATGAGAAGTTAGAAAAGAAAGCCAATCGCGAAGAGCAATTGAGAAGAGCTCTGGAAAAGGAGAATGAGGAGCTAAAGGCAAAGTTTGGGCAAGAAAAACGACGAAGGGAGGAAATGGAAGCTAGCCTCTATGACCAATACTGCGAAAAGGTTGAACTAGAGCATAAGATTGGAGAGTTGTCCAATACTTTGGCACAAATGGCAGTGGAACGTGAACATGAATGAGCTAATTTTGAACAGTGTCAAGACCAACTGCATCACACAGAGAAAGCAGGAAGGTTCTGGAAAAAAACAAGCAGTGGCATGGGCTATGAAGGCTGTGGGACTGGAGGAAGAGCGTGCAGAGTTCACCAAGCAACTAGATCATCATGCCACGAAACTGGCTTACCACTTTGAGAAGGCTGAACAAGAAATTAGTCAAAGTCTCAAGTTGCGCCTCCCAGAAGAAGTGAATAGTTTCATGGATGTAACTAGGAATCTTGTAAAACAGTTCAAAAGAAAGAATCTCTGATGTAGTCATTTATCCAAAAAATCACAAGTACTGAGATATTTTCATTAATAAAATGAGTATGATTCCAATGTTTCAATGAAGCTACTTCGTGTGTAACGCGGACATGTATCAAATGTCGTATTTATAGTGTATGGACTACCCTTGTACAAACGCCCATCAAAAGACTTGTCTTATGAACGAAAAACTCTCTGACAAGGATATACCTTGTGATATCACTCCTCACTATTAAGCATTTCTTTTATTACTACATCTTAACCCCGATGTTTGCAGGTTTTGTCATTTTTGCGCCTTCAAAGTTAACTTCGTCTGACACTAGTAGAGAGCCTTACGAACTACGATCCAGAACTGTGGTCAAGAAGGAGAAACAAGTAGATTCCGAAGCCGGAAACGAACCAGAGAAGACTATGAACCCACCAGAGCCCAAGAACCCGGAAGTTGAGGCATTGAAAGCCATGATAATGGAACAAGCAAAGCAGATTGAAGACTTGATCCAATCCAGACAAGTTGAACCGCCTCCTGGATTTGAGTACGAAGCTAGATTTGAGATGGAAAAGGTCAAGCTGAAGCAAGAACTGGAAGAGAATATGCGCCAGCAGATGCAACCCTTGAAAGAGCCTAACATGTTTGGACCAATGGGTATCGAGGAGCTATGTGCCTCCCCTAATGTGGTGATCCCAAAGGATTTCCAAATGCGGGGCTTCATTTAGTCAATGGAAGCACGAACCCGGTAATGCATCTGAAAATGTACTGGACTAAGATGGGCATGTGGTCCAGAGATGAGAATTTCCTGATTAGTTTCATCCCGAAAAGTCCAGTCGGAGCGGCGTGGGATTGGTATATGAGGCTGGATCGATCAATGATCAAGCGCTGGGAAGATCTAGCGTGGGCTTTCACTAACCAATACAGGTTTAATATGGATGTTGCGCCCACTAGAGACCAGTTGAAGAGCTTAAGGAAGAATTATGCCCAAAGGTGGCGCGCACTGGCTGCTAGGGTGGTTCCACCAATGCTAGAACAGGAAATGTGCTCCCACTTCATCCGCACATTAGAAGGGCCTTATTTTAGGAACATGTTGGGGACGCACGTCAAGGAGTTCGTTGACCTTGTCGAGATAGGGGAAAGGATTGAGATGAACATCCTTGACGGTAAAATTGAGCTAGGAGACGCAAGCGACTCTCAATCAAGAAAAACGTCTCATCTTAAGAAAAAGGAAAATGTTGTTAATTACATCCACCCACATAACCACAATCCCCTACACAGCCCAAGCATTACTCTTTTTACCAATCCTCTCAAAATCCTAGACCCCAACAAGGGCCCTATCATCACCAGGCACCCTACATTCCACAAGCTAGCCATACCACTCATCCCAAACAAATACAAATACCACTCAAAGGCCTTACCCAAGCTCCACAACCAAATTACCAACAAGTCAACCCCAAACAACCCAACAGAGAACAAATGTCACAGGCAATACTCGTAGGATGGAGAACAGACAACTACCAGATTTTCACATGAGCAAGAGTGAACTCTTCAGATGTTTGTGTAGAGATAATTTAATGAGACCGGTACCAGGGAAAATACAGGAACCACTGTATCCCAGGTGGTATAGTCCAATAAAGACGTGCGAATACCATTCTGATTTCCCTGGTCATAATGTCGACGAGTTTTACGGTTTTCGGAGTGTTAATCGACACTGGCGCCATCCAGTTGGAAGAAAACCAAACACCAAATGGAAAAAACAACCCATTTCCTCCTCATGGCGGAGGACAAGTAAATGCAATTAGTGAAGGAAAAGAAAAAATGTTAGGGAATATCAGCTTCTCCATGAAGGAAGTCATGGGAGCTTTGAGAAGAGTCGCTACAAGATGGTCATAGAAGGTAGAACCATATGCTCTAAGGATAGAGACTTGTTTTGCGGTTGCTCGAGTGATGAAAATATACATCACCTTGAGAATTGCCCCGCACTCAAGCTCTTTATTCAAAAGATGATCAAGCTAGGGGTGCTTGAGATGCCTATCAAAGAAGAAGAGAGTATCTATATGATTAACTCAAATCCCACGGTCTACAAGGTTTTTCCACATACAGTAACTCATAGCTCTGAGACAGGGAGCCCACTTCCTTATATAAGCGACCCACGCTGTTCCCTGGAAGTATGAAATAACCGTATTGCCCAGTCAGGCTCGGTCCACAAAATCAGTACCAACTTATAAGGTGGTAGGTTTATCTTGCAATAGAAGCAATGAAAGGCAGAAAGGAAGGATTAGGAATTGCCAGGGAACTTGATGCAGAAGTAGTGGAGAAAACGACTAACATCGCAGGGATCACTCGGAGTGGAAGGTGTTATACTCCAGAAAAGCTAGTGATTCCCCAAGCAAAACATGATGAGAAAGAGGAAAAGAAGAAATTAGAGGAGGAGCAGGGAGAATTTCTCAAAATCATGAAACAAAGTGAGTATGACGTGGTGGAACAACTGAGGAGAACACCAGCGAGAATCTCACTGTTCTCCCTGATCATGACATCTGAGGCGCATAGCAGCGCACTCAAAAGGGTCTTGGATGAGGCCTTTGTGCCCAAAGACATCACCCCAGAAAAGGTAGAAGGGATTGTGAGCGCAATTAAGGCTGCAAATACTATAGCCTTCACAGAAACTGAAATATTCCCTTGCAAGGCTGGGCGCCCGAAGGCACTTCATATTACTTTGAAGTGTCAAGGTTATATTTTGGCGAAAGTATTAGTTGACTCTGGATCAGCTTTCAATGTGCTTCCTTATTCTACGCTGCAACACCTATCAGTGGACCCATCAAAGATCGAAACAAGGGGGACAATCGCGAGAGCGTTTGACGGCTCAGCCCGAGAATTTTTGGGTGACATTCAGCTGCAATTGGAGATAGGCCCAACTCTCTTCAACACCATGTTTGATGTGATGGATATTGAGCCAGATTACACGATGATTCTAGGAAGACCCTGGATTCACGAGGCTGGTGCGGTCCCGTCTACGGTGCATCAAAGACTGAAGTACATAGATAATGGCAGGACTGTGACCGTAAAAGGGGAAGAAGCCATGTTGCTCGCCAAATCTGTGATGATCCCATACATTGACTGTGCTGAAGATGCGCTAGAAAGTGCTTTGCAGAACCTGGAAATCGTTGAGCTAGAAGAAGTAAAAGATGTAGCCCTCCGAATAATGCAGAAGAACGGTTTCAAGAAAGGAAGAGGGATGGGAAGTCATCTCCAAGGGATTAAACATCCAATTTCATTGCCTTAAAATCCGGGAAAACTTGGGCTAGGGTACGACGGAAGCGGAAAACCATCGCTGCAAGTAAAGAGGATTCCGCACATCAGAGAAACATTCAAGCCGTCGTCTGCAAAAGATGAAGAGGATGTTGTCAGCGTCATCCAAAGCACCTCAGAGATCCCTCTAAAGATCTACCCCAGTCAAGAACCAGATGCATTAAACAATTGGGAATCTGAACCCCTTAATGATTTACTTTTCTTTAAGTAATGAACGATTTTATACTTTGCTTTGTACTTTTGATTAATATTATGATTACACATGCTTCAATTTGATCATCCATTTTCTAGCTTTCCGTTTTTATTCATCTATTATTTTCTTTCAGGGATTCCTCTTCGACGGGATCTCTTTTCGTTATGAACAATCGCGAAAATCCATTTATTGATTATTGTGTTACAACAGACTTAAATGAACTTGAACAAGAAGAAGACCCTGAACTATGCCAACAATTCGCTAAAATAATAAACTCAATGGAAAAAGGGATAAATCCACACGATGAGGTTGTCAAAATGATTAACTTGGGGAGCAACGAAAGCAAAAGGGAAGTAAAGATAGTTGACAACCCGGAAAAGGGAAGAGATGATTGCATTATTCAGAGAGTACTTGGACATCTTTGCCTGGTCTTATGAGGATATGCCTGGTCTCGATCCCGAAATTGTCTCCCATAAAATCCCATTGATGGAGGGGTTTGAGCCTAAGCGACAAAAGTTGCGAAGGATGAGTCCAGAGATGTCTCTTAAGATTAAAGATGAAGTTAAGAGACAATTTGATGCGGGCTTTCTAGAAGTTCCTGTTGGGAAATCATGCATATAGAAGCAGCGGAAACAAAAATTTTACATGCAATTTCCTCCCATAGACCCTTGTGAAATATCATAAATCATATTTGATTTACCTGTTGAAGCGTGGCAGCTACACGAAATGAGCTATGTCAATCCTTCCGACGCAGTAGCAGCGACGGCCTTTAGAAGTCCACACAGCAGCTGTGGTCGTCACACGTCCACCTTGATGCTCCTCTAAGACTCTCTATGCTAGTAGTGAATTTCAGAGAAGACAAGGATTAGCTTTCTCTGAGTGAGAGAGTGTGAATTCAAAATTCTTGTGTATCAGGCTAGGCTCATATGTGTTGCTATTTATAGCCAACACTCCACTCTCATCTCATAGAAAACCTAAACCTAGTTTGTGTCTTATTTGGCCCATCTGATGTTAGCCCAATGCAATTAAATTAGTCACACTAATTTAATCTAATTAAGCATCAATTTAAAACTGCTTTAGTGTGTGACCCTATAGGTTCTCATAACGTTGGCAATATTATTAAATACTATTTAATAATATAAACAGTGAGCGGTATCTAGCAACACATCACTGTTACCCAAGTTATAAGAAAGTCAATGGTTTGACATAACCTTTACGTGATCGATGTTATTGTACAATTCAATCCCTTTGTCCAAATATCTAGATTTAACACAAGCATGGAATTAGTCATCTTGTATCGTTAAATCATTAATTTCTTGATTACCGAGTAGACTGATAAAATTAAATGAGATTAATGTCACACATTAATTCATTTCAGCACGGCCATGCATTTACCCAGTCCTACTCATCAAGGGGCCCACAAATATATCTCTCATAATGTGAGAGGGACAAATCCTATCTACGTTACTCACATCTGCATACATGATTCGCGATATATCCAATAATCGACTTTATAATTATCCTGTTACGGATAATGTTTGACGATATTAAAACATACAGTTTCTCATGTAGCGGACTGCAATAACTTCAAGTCGAAGGATCACATGTACCATCATCACTATGAGAATCATCTATGACATTCACGTTACGATCCATGTGATGTTCTCATGGCGGGTCAATCCAGTATACTACAATTATACCTATGTGTAGACTTGATATCACATATCCATAACCTGTGAGAAAAGGTTATCAGTCCATACACATACTAGCCTCAATGCATTACTGTTGTCCTTTTTGTTCAGTAATACTCGACTAGGGACATTTAAGAATGGATTCTCACTATTAGGTCATGTACCTAATATTTAATATTTAAATAATTCCATTCTAAGGACTTCATAATGTTCATTAAAATAAATAAACAATTAATGAATGAAATGTCTCATATATACATATATAAATATATAAAATAAAATGTCATAACATCATAATAAAAACGCAATTATGATTGGCCCTCTAGGGCATACACCAACAGTCTCCCACTTGCACTAGAGCCAATCTGGCATATCCCTAATGCCTAATGATCTAGTATGCCCATCATGCTTCCGCTGAGGAAGGGGCTTGGTCAGTGGGTCAGCGATGTTATCTTCAGTCGGTACTTTGCATATCTTCACATCTCCTCTATCGATAATCTCTCGAATGAGATGAAAACGCCTAAGTATGGGTTTGGATCGCTGGTGAGATCTGGGTTCCTTAGCTTGTGCAATGGCTCCATTGTTGTCGCAATAGAGAGCCATTGGGTCCTCGATGCAAGGAACCACACCAAGCTCAGCAATGAACTTTTTGATCCAAACAGCCTCCTTTGCTGCATTACTAGCAGCAATATACTCGGCCTCTGTAGTAGAATCGGCGACTGTCTCCTGCTTTGAACTTTTCCAGCTCACAGCCCCGCCATTAAGACAAAACACATAACCTGATTGCGATTTGGAATCATCTTTATCGGTTTGGAATCTAGCGTCAGTGTAACCTTTTACAACAAGCTCTTCCTCACCGCCGTATACCAAGAATGAATCCTTAGTTCTTCTCAAGTATTTAAGGATATTCTTGACGGCTGTCCAGTGACTATCACCGGGATCTGACTGGTATCTGCTCGTCATGCTCAAAGCATACGAGACATCTAGTCGTGTACATAACATAGCATACATGATAGATCCAATTGCAGAAGCATATGGAATCTTACTCATCCGATCTCTATCGGCTTGTGAAAGGGACATTGATTCTTTGAGAGTGTCACACCATGTGACATAGGCAAGAACCCTTTCTTTGAATCATGCATGTTAAAGTGTCTCAATACTTTATCTATGTATGTACTCTGGCTAAGGCCAAGCAATCTATTTGATCTATCTCTATAGATCCTTACACCCAATATGTAAGTGGCTTCGCCAAGTCCTTCATCGAAAAACAATTCCCAAGCCAAGTCTTAATAGACTGTAATGTGGGGATGTCATTTCCAATGAGAAGTATGTCGTCTACATACAAGACCAGAAATGCAACTGTGCTCCCACTAACATTCTTGTAAACACAAGGTTCATCTTCATTCTTGACGAATCCAAACTGTCTTACAGTTTCGTCAAAACGAAGATTCCAACTTCTAGAAGCTTGCTTCAATCCATAGATTGATCGTTGTAACTTGCATACTTTTGCAGTATTATCTCCAATGTCAAACCCTTCGGGTTGTGTCATGTACACATCCTCAAGGAGATTTCCATTAAGGAAAGCAGTTTTGACATCCATCTGCCATATCTCATAATCATAGTATGCAGCGATAGCAAGTAAAATCCGAATGGACTTAAGCATTACGACAGGTGAAAAGGTTTCATCATAGTCTATACCATGAGTTTTGCTTGAAACCCTTTGCAACCAGTCTTGCTTTAAAAGTAATCACATTACCATCCATGTCAGTTTTCTTTTTGAAAACCCACTTGCAACCTATGGGTTTTACCCCTTCAGGTTGATCAACCAAGGTCCATACCTCGTTAGTGTACATGGAATCCATTTCAGATTTCATGGCTTCTAGCCACTTTTCAGATTCAGGCCCAGTAATTGAAAGTGTATGTGTGCACGAGAAGGGGGGGTTGAATCGTGCAGGTTTTAAAAATTACTTCTTAAAACTTTTACTTAGAAAGCTGTTTTTACTCAGAAGGTAGATTTTAAAGTTTGCAGCGGAAATTGCTTTCTGAGAAGATTAAGTTTCTGAGAACTTAGTCTTTCTGAGAAAGTTCCTTTCTGAGCAGTTTTAAGAAAATGACTTTGAGTTAGACTTTCTTGAACGCTTTCTGATTTTAATCAATGAAGTTTTCACGAGACCTCTTAATTTAAGTTGTGATAGAGTTTTTCTCAAAGATTTGTACAAGTAAGGAGTAAGGGAGAAAAGCTTAACACAGAGAATTTTATACTGGTTCGGTTATAACCAACCTACTCCAGTCCCCAACCTTCAGTTGAGAGTTCTTGGATATTCTTCTTAAAGTGCCTTCCCAGACAACAATGCCTTTACCAAGTAAAGGACTTCCACCACTTCACAACCCGAAGTGGATTTCCTTGCCTCCAACACTAGAGGACTTCCTTGCCTTAATCACTTAAGGACTTCCTTGCCTCACAACCGAGGACTTCCTTGCCTTAATCAATTAAGGACTTTGAACTTTGCCTCAAACACCAGAGGACTTAACCCTGCCTTCACACAAAGAAGGACTTAGCGTTTTTCGGAAAGTAGTTTTTGCTTCGAAAACCAACTACTAAGATTAAGTTACAAACTTAATTTGACCCTTAGTAGACTTCTAGATTTAACTTACAAATGTAAGAATTTGCACCAGTACAGAACTAGAAGATTTTCGCAAAGTTAGAAGAACAATTTCGTAAAATTGTCTTTCTGAGAAAGTTCTAAGTTTTTGCAGATGATTTTCAATTCAGCAGAGTTTTTGCACGTTTAATAAAGAGTTTTTAGCGCAAGAATTCGTCACAATGCTCTGGAATTGAACTCATATATATATACATCAAAGAGCCGCGAATTTTAGAAGCTTTCACTTTGCTTATGTGGCTGTGTCCTTTTCAGAACGGCTCCCTGCTACAGTCAGCGCGAAATGAGGAACTTTTCAGAACTGCACAGTGCGCGTGTTCCCACTTCCTTGGCTGGTTGTAGCGAGCTTCTGAGACTGCTTGCGCTCCCTTGAGTCCAGACACTTGGTTTGCTTCTGAGTCAACTTTCTGAGAGTTGTACGGACTTCTGAGGCGAACCTTCTGAGGGAAGATCCATCTGAGAACTACTAGTCGCAAGGTCTTCTGAGACCCTTCTGAGACGACAGTGTTCTTTCCTCAGAAACATGTTTTCACCTTCTGCGCTTCTGAGACATCCTTTCTGATATCTTTGGCGCTATGATTTTATCAATTGATCTCGAGGCTACTTTGTCTTGGTCTTTACTCATGGTATTGCAATAATTCAAAGCTTTCTGAGACACTTAGCGCACATATTAGCAAAACCTTAAGTAAAATTTTTATACTTATGGCTTACCTTGTTATCATTAAAACTTTCATAACTCAAAGAGAATTATGCCTAATTCTTTCAGAAGGGTTCTGGAGCTTACAATAATGGCCTCCTGATAGGTGACAGGCTCATCTTGATCTATGAGCAGCACATCACCCTGTTGAGTCATGAGAAATCCATATCTCTCAGGTGGGTGACGTGTTCTGTCTGACCTACGTGGTTCTTGCGTTACTTGAGCAGGTTGTTGTACCACAACAACTTGTGTGCTCTGCTCTTGTTCCACCTCAGTCTCTTCTTGTGGTTGAAGTATTTCTTCAATTTCTACTTTCCTCCCACTGGTTCCAATGAATTCCTTCTCAAGGAATACACCAGTTCGTGCAACAAACACTTTGTTGTCAGATTGGTTGTAGAAATAATATCCCTTGGTTTCTTTAGGATATCCCACAAAGAAGCACTTTTCAGATTTAGGTTCAAGCTTATTATAGACTTGACGTTTCACATAAGCTTCACAACCCCAAATCTTCATAAAAGACACACTGGCTAGTTTACCAGTCCACATCTCATATGGTGTCTTTTCTACCGTTTTGGTTGGAACACGGTTAAGTGTAAATGCTGCTGTTAAGACAGCATGTCCCCAGAAAGAATTTGGAAGGTTTGCATGACTCATCATTGATCGAACCATGTCTAACAATGTTCGATTTCTTCTCTCAGAAACATCATTCCATTGTGGCGTTCCAGGAGGAGTGAGTTGGGATAGTATCTCACACTCTCGTAGATAGTCATCAAACTCTTGACTCAAGTATTCACCTCCTCGATCTGATCGAAGGATTTTAATACTCTTGCCAAGTTGGTTTTCTACTTCATTCTTGAATTCTTTGAACTTTTCAAAGGATTCCGATTTGTGTCTCATAAGATACACATATCCATATCTACTGAAATCATCAGTGAATGTGATGAAGTACTGAAAACCACCTCTGGCCAAGGTACTGATGGGTCCACATACATCGGTATGTATAAGGCCCAAAAGCTCAGTGGCCCTTTCACCCTTTTGAGTGAATGGTGCCTTAGTCATTTTTCCCAATAAACAAGATTCACATGTCTCATATGATTCATAATCAAATGAGTCCAATAATCCATCCTTATGGAGTTTTGAAATGTGCTTCTCATTTATATGGCCTAAACGACAATGTCAAAGGTAAGAAGGGTTCAATTCATTTGGTTTGAACCTCTTGGTATTAATGTTATAGATAGGCTTTTCGAGATCAAGTAATAAAAGTCCATTAAACATAGGTGCACTACCATAAAACACATCATCATAATAAATGGAACAACATTTGTTCTTAATTAAAACTAAAACCAAGTTCATCCAAACTGGAAATAGAAATGATGTTTTTGCTAATGGAAGGTACGAAATAACAGTTCTCTAACTGAATTACAAGCCCAGTGGGCAAAGTCAAATCATAAGATCCTACACAGCTAATGCAGCAACTCTTGCTCCATTTCCAACTCGTAGGTCGACTTCACCCTTCGTCAATGATCTACTCTTATTTAGCACCTGTTTATTTGTACAAATATGAGAACCACATCTAGTATCTAATACCCATGATGCAGAAGTAGATAAATTGACTTCTAACAAATATACATGAAGCAGAAGTCTCACTTCCTTTGTTCTTCTTGCATTCTTCCAGGTATTTTGCACAGTTCCTCTTCCAATGTCCGGTCCCACCGCAATGGAAGCAGGTGCCCTCTTTAGACACACCACCCTTAGGCTTCAAGGCTTTCGACTTGGGCTTTTCATTGCCCTTGCCCTTTGCCTTGTCTTTGCCCTTGGGCTTGCTGCCTGCTTCTTTTTGCCCTTTTCCACCTTGAACC
>RYYW01000119.1:152787-167014 GCA_013621005.1 Aeschynomene evenia | reverse complement strand
AGGATGTTGTAGATAAGGAAAGGATGATGTAATGAGCCTATTTTGTCCTAATTGAGTGTATTAAGCTTCATTTGGTCTTACATTGGTCAATGGCTCCATTTTAGTCACTAGAAGGTTTAGATAACCAAAGGATGATGTAATGAGCGAATTACTGTCCTAATTGAGTGTATTGAGCTTCATTTGGTCTTACTTTGGTCAATGGCTCCATTTTAGTCACTAGGAAGGTTTAGATAACCAAAGGATGATGTAATGAGCCTATTTTGGTCCTAATTGAGTGTATTGACCTTCATTTGGTCTTACTTTGGTCAATGGCTCCATTTTAGTCACTAGGATGTTGTAGATAACCAAAGGATGATGTAAACAGCATATTTTTGTCCTAATTGAGTGTATTGATCTTCATTTGGTCTTACTTTGGTCGATGGCTCCATTTTAGTCACTATGATGTTGTAGATAACCAAAGGATGATGTAATGAGCCTATTTTGGTCATAATTGATTGTATTGACCTTCATTTCGTCTTACTTTGGTCAATGGCTCCATTTTAGTCACTAGGATGTTGTAGATAACCAAAGGATGATGTAATGAGCCTATTTTGGTCATAATTGAGTGTATCTAGCTTCATTCGGTCTTACTTTGGTCAATGGCTCCATTTTAGTCATTAGGATGTTGTAGATAACCAAAGGATGATGTAATGAGCCTATTTTGGTCCTAATTAAGTGTGTTGACCTTGATTTCGTCTTACTTTGGTCAATGGCTCCATTTTAGTCACTAGGATGTTGTAGATAACCAAAAGGATGATGTAATGAGCCTATTTTGATCCTAATTGAGTGTATTGAGCTTCATTTGGTCTTACTTTGGTCAATGTCTCCATTTTAGTCACTAGGATGTTGTATATAACCAAAGGATGATGTAATGAGCCTATTTTGTCCTAATTGAGTGTATTGAGCTTCATTTGGTCTTACTTTGGTCAATGGCTCCATTTTAGTCACTAGGATGTTGTAGATAACCAAAGGATGATGTAATGAGCCAATTTTGTCCTAATTGAGTGTATTGAGCTTCATTTGTCTTACTTTGGTCAATGGCTCCATTTTAGTCACTAGGATGTTGTAGATAACCAAAGGATGATGTAACAGCATATTTTTGTCCTAATTGAGTGTATTGAGCTTCATTTGGTCTTACTTTGGTCAATGGCTCCATTTTAGTCACTAGGATGTTGTAGATAACCAAAGGATGATGTAATGAGCCTATTTTGGTCATAATTGATTGTATTGACCTTCATTTCGTCTTACTTTGGTCAATGGCTCCATTTTAGTCACTGGATGTTGTAGATAACCAAAGGATGATGTTATTTTGTCCTAATTGAGTGTATTGACTTCATTTTGGTCTTACTTTGGTCAATGGCTCCATTTTAGTCACTAGGATGTTGTAGATAACCAAAGGATGATGTAATGAGCCTATTTTGATCCTAATTGAGTGTATTGAGCTTCATTTGGTCTTACTTTGGTCAATGTCTCCATTTTAGTCACTAGGATGTTGTATATAACCAAAGGATGATGTAATGAGCCTATTTTGGTCCTAATTGAGTGTATTGAGCTTCATTTGTCTTACTTTGGTCAATGGCTCCATTTGTGCTAGGAAGGTTTAGATAACCAAAGGATGATGTAATGAGCCTATTTTGGTCCAAATTGAGTGTATTGAGCTTCATTTGGTCTTACTTTGGTCAATGGCTCCATTTTAGTCACTAGGATGTTGTAGATAACCAAAGGATGATGTAAGAGCCTATTTTTGTCCTAATTGAGTGTTGAGCTTCATTTGTCTTACTTTGGTCAATGGCTCCATTTAGTCCTATTGATAACCAAAGGATGATGTAATGAGCCTATTTTGGTCCTAATTGAGTGTATTGAGCTTCATTTGGTCTTACTTTGGTCAATGGCTCCATTTTAGTCACTAGGATGTTGTAGATAACCAAAGGATGATGTAAAGAGCCTATTTTGTCCTAATTGAGTGTATTGAGCTTCATTTGGTCTTACTTTGGTCAATGGCTCCATTTTAGTCACTAGGAAGTTTAGATAACCAAAGGATGATGTAATGAGCCTATTTTGGTCCTAATTGAGTGTATTGACCTTCATTTGGTCTTACTTTGGTCAATGGCTCCATTTTAGTCAGGATGTTGTAGATAACCAAAGGATGATGTAAACAGCATATTTTTGTCCTAATTGAGTGTATTGAGCTTCATTTGGTCTTACTTTGGTCAATGGCTCCATTTTAGTCACTAGGATGTTGTAGATAACCAAAGGATGATGTAATGAGCCTATTTTGGTCATAATTGATTGTATTGACTTCATTTCGTCTTAATTTGGTCAATGGCTCCATTTTAGTCACTAGGATGTTGTAGATAACCAAGGATGATGTAATGAGCTTATTTTTCATAATTGAGTGTATTAGCTTCAACTTTGGTCAATGGCTCCATTTTAGTCATTAGGATGTTGTAGATAACCAAAGGATGATGTAAT
Source organism: Aeschynomene evenia (assembly GCA_013621005.1). Taxonomy (NCBI): domain Eukaryota; kingdom Viridiplantae; phylum Streptophyta; class Magnoliopsida; order Fabales; family Fabaceae; genus Aeschynomene; species Aeschynomene evenia. The sequence goes on along the minus strand of RYYW01000119.1, from coordinate 164,503 downwards.
GAGCCTATTTTGGTCCTAATTAAGTGTGTTGACTTGATTTCGTCTTACTTTGGTCAATGGCTTCATTTTAGTCACTAGGATGTTGTAGATAACCAAAGGATGATGTAATGAGCCTATTTTGTCCTAATTGAGTGTATTGAGCTTCATTTGGTCTTACTTTGGTCAATGGCTCCATTTTAGTCACTAGGATGTTGTAGATAACCAAAGGATGATGTAATGAGCCTATTTTGGTCCTAATTGAGTGTATTGAGCTTCATTTGGTCTTACTTTGGTCAATGGCTCCATTTAGTCGCTAGGAAGGTTTAGATAACCAAAGGATGATGTAATGAGCCTATTTTGGTCCTAATTGAGTGTATTGAGCTTCATTTGGTCTTACTTTGGTCAATGGCTCCATTTTAGTCACTAGGATGTTGTAGATAACCAAGGATGATGTAAAGAGCCTATTTTTGTCCTAATTGAGTGCATTGAGCTTCATTTGGTCTTACTTTGGTCAATGGCTCCATTTAGTCACTAGGAAGGTTTAGATAACCAAAGGATGATGTAATGAGCCTATTTTGGTCCTAATTGAGTGTATTGAGCTTCATTTGGTCTTACTTTGGTCAATGGCTCCATTTTAGTCACTAGTTTAGATAACCAAAGGATGATGTAATGAGCCTATTTTGGTCCAAATGAGTGTATGACCCTTATTCGGTCTTACTTTGGTCAATGGCTCCATTTTATCACTAGGATGTTGTAGATAAGGAAAGGATGATGTAATGAGCCTATTTTGGTCCTAATTGAGTGTATTAAGCTTCATTTGGTCTTACATTGGTCAATGGCTCCATTTTAGTCACTAGGAAGGTTTAGATAACCAAAGGATGATGTAATGAGCCAATTACTGTCCTAATTGAGTGTATTGAGCTTCATTTGGTCTTACTTTGGTCAATGGCTCCATTTTAGTCACTAGGAAGGTTTAGATAACCAAAGGATGATGTAATGAGCCTATTTTGGTCCTAATTGAGTGTATTGACCTTTATTTGGTCTTACTTTGGTCAATGGCTCCATTTTAGTGACTAGGATGTTGTAGATAACCAAAGGATGATGTAAACAACATATTTTTGTCCTAATTGAGTGTATTGATCTTCATTTGGTCTTACTTTGGTCAATGGCTCCATTTTAGTCACTAGGATCTTGTAGATAACCAAAGGATGATGTATTTTGGTCATAATTGATTGTATTGACCTTCATTTCGTCTTACTTGGTCAATGGCTCCATTTTAGTCACTAGGATGTTGTAGATAACCAAAGGATGATGTAATGAGCCTATTTGGTCCTAATTGAGTGTATTGCTTCATTCGGTCTTACTTTGGTCAATGGCTCCATTTTAGTGATTAGGATGTTGTAGATAACCAAAGGATGATGTAATGAGCCTATTTTGGTCCTAATTAAGTGTGTTGACCTTGATTTCGTCTTACTTTGGTCAATGGCTTCATTTTAGTCACTAGGATGTTGTAGATAACCAAAGGATGATGTAATGAGCCTATTTTGATCTAATTGAGTGTATTGAGCTTCATTTGGTCTTACTTTGGTCAATGGCTCCATTTTAGTCACTAGGATGTTGTATATAACCAAAGGATGATGTAATGAGCCTATTTTGGTCCTAATTGAGTGTATTGAGCTTCATTTGGTCTTACTTTGGTCAATGGCTCCATTTAGTCGCTAGGAAGGTTTAGATAACCAAAGGATGATGTAATGACCCTATTTTGGTCCTAATTGAGTGTATTGAGCTTCATTTGGTCTTACTTTGGTCAATGGCTCCATTTTAGTCACTAGGATGTTGTAGATAACCAAAGGATGATGTAAAGAGCCTATTTTTGTCCTAATTGAGTGCATTGAGCTTCATTTGGTCTTACTTTGGTCAATGGCTCCATTTTAGTCACTAGGAGGTTTAGATAACCAAAGGATGATGTAATGAGCCTATTTTGGTCCTATTGAGTGTATTGAGCTTCATTTGGTCTTACTTTGTCAATGGCTCCATTTTAGTCTAGGATGTTGTAGATAACAAAGGATGATGTAATGAGCCTATTTTGGTCCTAATTGAGTGTATTGAGCTTCATTTGGTCTTACTTTGGTCAATGGCTCCATTTTAGTCACTAGGATGTTGTAGATAACCAAGGATGATGTAAAGAGCCTATTTTTGTCCTAATTGAGTGCATTGAGCTTCATTTGTCTTTTTGGTCAATGGCTCCATTTTAGTCACAAGGATGTTGTATATAACCAAAGGATGATGTAATGAGCCTATTTTGGTCCTAATTGAGTGTATTGAGCTTCATTTGGTCTTACTTTGGTCAATGGCTCCATTTAGTCGCTAGGAAGGTTTAGATAACCAAAGGATGATGTAATGAGCCTATTTTGGTCCTAATTGAGTGTATTGACTTCATTTGGTCTTACTTTGGTCAATGGCTCCATTTTAGTCACTAGGATGTTGTAGATAACCAAAGGATGATGTAATGAGCCTATTTTGGTCCTAATTGAGTGTATTGAGCTTCATTTGGTCTTACTTTGGTCAATGGCTCATTTTAGTCACTAGGATGTTGTAGATAACAAAGGATGATGTAATGAGCTATTTTGGTCCTAATTGAGTGTATTGAGCTTCATTTGGTCTTACTTTGGTCAATGGCTCCATTTTAGTCACTAGGAAGGTTTAGATAACCAAAGGATGATGTAATGAGCCTATTTTGGTCCTAATTGAGTGTATGACCCTTATTCGGTCTTACTTTGGTCAATGGCTCCATTTTATCACTAGGATGTTGTAGATAAGGAAAGGATGATGTAATGAGCCTATTTTGGTCCTAATTGAGTGTATTAAGCTTCATTTGGTCTTACAGGTCAATGGCTCCATTTTAGTCACTATTTTAGATAACCAAAGGATGATGTAATGAGCCAATTTGTCCTAATTGAGTGTATTGAGCTTCATTTGGTCTTACTTTGGTCAATGGCTCCATTTTAGTCACTAGGAAGTTTTAGATAACAAAGGATGATGTAATGAGCCTATTTTGGTCCTAATTGAGTGTATTGACCTTCATTTGGTCTTACTTTGGTCAATGGCTCCATTTTAGTCACTAGGATGTTGTAGATAACCAAAGATGATGTATATTTTTGTCCTAATTGAGTGTATTGATCTTCATTTGGTCTTACTTTGGTCATGGCTCCATTTAGTCACTAGATGTTGTAGATAACCAAAGGATGATGTAATGAGCCTATTTTGGTCCTAATTGAGTGTATTGAGCTTCATTTGGTCTTACTTTGGTCAATGGCTCCATTTAGTCACTAGGATGTTTAGATAACCAAAGGATGATGTAATGAGCCTATTTTGGTCCTAATTGAGTGTATTGAGCTTCATTTGGTCTTACTTTGGTCAATGGCTCCATTTTAGTCACTAGGATGTTGTAGATAACCAAAGGATGATGTAAAGAGCCTATTTTGTCCTAATTGAGTGTATTGAGCTTCATTTGTCTTATTTGGTCAATGGCTCCATTTTAGTCACTAGGATGTTGTATATAACCAAAGGATGATGTAATGAGCCTATTTTGGTCCTAATTGAGTGTATTGAGCTTCATTTGGTCTTACTTTGGTCAATGGCTCCATTTAGTCACTAGGAAGGTTTAGATAACCAAAGGATGATGTAATGAGCCTATTTGGTCCTAATTGAGTGTATTGAGCTTCATTTGGTCTTACTTTGGTCAATGGCTCCATTTTAGTCACTAGGATGTTGTAGATAACCAAAGGATGATGTAATGAGCCTATTTTGGTCCTATTGAGTGTATTGAGCTTCATTTGGTCTTACTTTGTCAATGGCTCATTTTAGTCACTAGGATGTTGTAGATAACAAAGGATGATGTAATGAGCCTATTTTGGTCCTAATTGAGTGTATTGAGCTTCATTTGGTCTTACTTTGGTCAATGGCTCCATTTTAGTCACTAGGATGTTGTAGATAACCAAAGGATGATGTAAAGAGCCTATTTTTGTCCTAATTGAGTGCATTGAGCTTCATTTGTCTTACTTTGGTCAATGGCTCCATTTTAGTCACTAGGATGTTGTAGATAACCAAAGGATGATGTAATGAGCCTATTTTGGTCCTAATTGAGTGTATTGAGCTTCATTTGGTCTTACTTTGGTCAATGGCTCCATTTTAGTCACTAGGAAGGTTTAGATAACCAAAGGATGATGTAATGAGCCTATTTTGGTCCTAATTGAGTGTATTGAGCTTCATTTGGTCTTACTTTGGTCAATGGCTCCATTTTAGTCACTAGGATGTTGTAGATAACCAAAGGATGATGTAATGAGCCTATTTTGTCCTATTGAGTGTATTGAGCTTCATTTGGTCTTACTTTTGTCAATGGCTCCATTTTAGTCACTAGGATAGATAACCAAAGGATGATGTAATGAGCCTATTTTGGTCCTAATTGAGTGTATTGAGCTTCATTTGGTCTTACTTTGGTCAATGGCTCCATTTTAGTCACTAGGAAGGTTTAGATAACCAAAGGATGATGTAATGAGCCTATTTTGGTCCTAATTGAGTGTATGACCTTATTTGGTCTTACTTTGGTCAATGGCTCCATTTTATCACTAGGATGTTGTAGATAAGGAAAGGATGATGTAATGAGCCTATTTTGGTCCTAATTGAGTGTATTAAGCTTCATTTGGTCTTACTTGGTCAATGGCTCCATTTTAGTCACTAGAAGGTTTAGATAACCAAAGGATGATGTAATGAGCCAATTACTGTCCTAATTGAGTGTATTGAGCTTCATTTGGTCTTACTTTGGTCAATGGCTCCATTTTAGTCACTAGGAAGGTTTAGATAACCAAAGGATGATGTAATGAGCCTATTTTGGTCCTAATTGAGTGTATTGACCTTCATTTGGTCTTACTTTGGTCAATGGCTCCATTTTAGTCACTAGGATGTTGTAGATAACCAAAGGATGATGTAAACAGCATATTTTGTCCTAATTGAGTGTATTGATCTTCATTTGGTCTTACTTTGGTCATGGCTCCATTTTAGTCACTAGATGTTGTAGATAACCAAAGGATGATGTAATGAGCCTATTTTGGTCCTAATTGAGTGTATTGAGCTTCATTTGGTCTTACTTGGTCAATGGCTCCATTTAGTCATTTAGATAACCAAAGGATGATGTACCTATTTTGGTCCTAATTGAGTGTATTGAGCTTCATTTGGTCTTACTTTGGTCAATGGCTCCATTTTAGTCACTAGGATGTTGTAGATAACCAAAGGATGATGTAATGAGCCTATTTTGGTCTAATTGAGTGTATTGAGCTTCATTTGGTCTTACTTTGGTCAATGGCTCCATTTTAGTCACTAGGAAGGTTTAGATAACCAAAGGATGATGTAATGAGCCTATTTTGGTCCTAATTGAGTGTATTGAGCTTCATTTGGTCTTACTTTGGTCAATGGCTCCATTTTAGTCACTAGGATGTTTAGATAACCAAAGGATGATGTAATGAGCCTATTTTGGTCCTAATTGAGTGTATTGACCTTCATTTGGTCTTACTTTGGTCAATGGCTCCATTTTAGTCACTAGTTTAGATAACCAAAGGATGATGTAATGAGCCTATTTTGGTCCTAATTGAGTGTATTGACCTTCATTTGGTCTTACTTGGTCAATGGCTCCATTTTAGTCACTAGGATGTTGTAGATAACCAAAGGATGATGTAATGAGCCTATTTTGGTCTTAATTAAGTGTATTGACCTTCATTTGTCTTACTTTGGTCAATGGCTCCATTTTAGTCACTAGGATGTTGTAGATAACCAAAGGATGATGTAATGAGCCTATTTTGTCCTAATTGAGTGTATTGAGCTTCATTTGGTCTTACTTTGGTCAATGGCTCCATTTTAGTCACTAGGATGTTGTATATAACCAAAGGATGATGTAATGAGCCTATTTTGGTCCTAATTGAGTGTATTGAGCTTCATTTGGTCTTACTTTGGTCAATGGCTCCATTTAGTCTAGGATTTAGATAACCAAAGGATGATGTAATGAGCCTATTTTGGTCAATTGATTGTATTGACCTTCATTTGGTCTTACTTTGGTCAATGGCTCCATTTTAGTCACTAGGATGTTGTATAACCAAAGGATGATGTAATTTTTTGTCCTAATTGAGTGTATCATTGGTCTTACTTTGGTCAATGGCTCCATTTTAGTCACTAGGATGTTGTAGATACCAAAGGATGATGTAATGAGCCTATTTTGGTCATAATTGATTGTATTGACCTTCATTTCGTCTTACTTTGGTCAATGGCTCCATTTTAGTCACTAGGATGTTGTAGATAACCAAAGGATGATGTAATGAGCTTATTTTGGTCCTAATTGAGTGTATTAGCTTCATTTGGTCTTACTTTGGTCAATGGCTCCATTTAGAGGATGTTTAGATAACCAAAGGATGATGTAATGAGCCTATTTTGGTCCTAATTAAGTGCCTTCATTTGGTCTTACTTTGGTCAATGGCTCCATTTAGTCACTAGGATGTTGTAGATAACCAAAGGATGATGTAATGAGCCTATTTTGGTCCTAATTGAGTGTGTTGACCTTGATTTCGTCTTACTTTGGTCAATGGCTCCATTTTAGTCACTAGGATGTTGTAGATAACCAAAGGATGATGTAATGAGCCTATTTTGATCCTAATTGAGTGTATTGAGCTTCATTTGGTCTTACTTTGTCAATGTCTCCATTTTAGTCACTAGGATGTTGTAGATAACCAAAGGATGATGTAATGAGCCTATTTTGGTCCTAATTGAGTGTATTGAGCTTCATTTGGTCTTACTTTGGTCAATGGCTCCATTTAGTCGCTAGGAAGGTTTAGATACCAAAGGATGATGTAATGAGCCTATTTTGGTCCTAATTGATTGTATTGAGCTTCATTTGGTCTTACTTTGGTCAATGGCTCCATTTTAGTCACTAGGAAGTTTAGATAACCAAAGGATGATGTAATGAGCCTATTTTGGTCCTAATTGAGTGTATTGACCTTCATTTGGTCTTACTTGGTCAATGGCTCCATTTTAGTCACTAGGATGTTTTAGATAACCAAAGGATGATGTAATGAGCCTATTTTGGTCCTATTGAGTGTATTGAGCTTCATTTGGTCTTACTTTCGTCAATGGCTCGATTTTAGTTACTAGGATGTTGTAGATAACAAAGGATGATGTAATGAGCTTATTTTGGTCCTAATTGAGTGTATTGAGCTTCATTTGGTCTTACTTTGGTCAATGGCTCCATTTTAGTCACTAGGATGTTGTAGATAACCAAAGGATGATGTAAGAGCCTATTTTTGTCCTAATTGAGTGCATTGAGCTTCATTTTGTCTTACTTTGGTCAATGGCTCCATTTTAGTCACAAGGATGTTGTATATAACCAAAGGATGATGTAATGAGCCTATTTTGGTCCTAATTGAGTGTATTGAGTTTCATTTGGTCTTACTTTGGTCAATGGCTCCATTCTAGTCGCTAGGAAGGTTTAGATAACCAAAGGATGATGTAATGAGCCTATTTTGGTCCTAATTGAGTGTATTGAGCTTCATTTGGTCTTACTTTGGTCAATGGCTCCATTTTAGTCACTAGGATGTTGTAGATAACCAAAGGATGATGTAATGAGCCTATTTTGGTCCTAATTGAGTGTATTGAGCTTCATTTGGTCTTACTTTGGTCAATGGCTCCATTTTAGTCACTAGGAAGGTTTAGATAACCAAAGGATGATGTAATGAGCCTATTTTGGTCCTAATTGAGTGTGATGACCCTTATTCGGTCTTACTTTGGTCAATGGCTCCATTTTATCACTAGGATGTTGTAGATAAGGAAAGGATGATGTAATGAGCCTATTTTGGTCCTAATTGAGTGTATTAAGCTTCATTTGGTCTTACATAGGTCAATGGCTCCATTTTAGTCACTAAGAAGGTTTAGATAACCAAAGGATGATGTAATGAGCCAATTACTGTCCTAATTGAGTGTATTGAGCTTCATTTGGTCTTACTTTGGTCAATGGCTCCATTTTAGTCACTAGGAAGGTTTAGATAACCAAAGGATGATGTAATGAGCCTATTTTGGTCCTAATTGAGTGTATTGACCTTCATTTGGTCTTACTTTGGTCAATGGCTCCATTTTAGTCACTAGGTTGTTGTAGATAAACAAAGGATGATGTAATGAGCCTATTTTGGTCCTAATTGAGTGTATTGAGCTTCATTTGGTCTTACTTTGGTCAATGGCTCCATTTTAGTCACTAGGAAGGTTTAGATAACAAAGGATGATGTAATGAGCCTATTTTGGTCCTAATTGAGTTTATTGAGCTTCATTTGGTCTTACTTTGGTCAATGGCTCCATTTTAGTCACTAGGAAGTTGTAGATAACCAAAGGATGATGTAATGAGCCTATTTTGTCCTAATTGAGTGTATTGAGCTTCATTTTGGTCTTACTTTGGTCAATGGCTCCATTTTAGTCACTAGGAAGGTTTAGATAAACAAAGGATGATGTAATGAGCCTATTTTGGTCCTAATTGAGTGTATTGAGCTTCATTTGGTCTTACTTTGGTCAATGGCTCCATTTTAGTCACTAGGATGTTGTAGATAACCAAAGGATGATGTAATGAGCCTATTTTGGTCCTAATTGAGTGTATTGAGCTTCATTTGGTCTTACTTTGGTCAATGGCTCCATTTTAGTCACTAGGAAGGTTTAGATAAACAAAGGATGATGTAATGAGCCTATTTTGGTCCTAATTGAGTTTATTGAGCTTCATTTGGTCTTACTTTGGTCAATGGCTCCATTTTAGTCACTAGGAAGTTGTAGATAACCAAAGGATGATGTAATGAGCCTATTTTGGTCCTAATTGAGTGTATTGAGCTTCATTTGGTCTTACTTTGGTCAATGGCTCCTTTTAGTCACTAGGAAGGTTTAGATAAACAAAGGATGATGTAATGAGCCTATTTTTGTCCTAATTGAGTGTATTGAGCTTCATTTGGTCTTACTTTGGTCAATGGCTCCATTTTAGTCACTAGGATGTTGTAGATAACCAAAGGATGATGTAATGAGCCTATTTTGGTCCTAATTGAGTGTATTGAGCTTCATTTGTCTTACTTTGGTCAATGGCTCCATTTTAGTCACTAGGATGTTGTAGATAACCAAAGGATGATGTAATGAGCCTATTTTGGTAATTGAGTGTATTGAGCTTCATTTGTCTTACTTGGTCAATGGCTCCATTTTAGTCACTAGGAAGGTTTAGATAAACAAGGATGATGTAATGAGCCTATTTTGGTCCTAATTGAGTGTATTGAGCTTCATTTGGTCTTACTTTGGTCAATGGCTCCATTTTAGTCACTAGGATGTTGTAGATAACCAAAGGATGATGTAATGAGCCTATTTTTGTCCTAATTGAGTGTATTGAGCTTCATTTGGTCTTACTTTGGTCAATGGCTCCATTTTAGTCACTAGGAAGTTTAGATAACAAAGGATGATGTAATGAGCCTATTTTTGGTCCTAATTGAGTGTATTGAGCTTCATTTGGTCTTACTTTGGTCAATGGCTCCATTTTAGTCACTAGGATGTTGTAGATAACCAAAGGATGATGTAATGAGCCTATTTTGGTCCTAATTGAGTGTATTGAGCTTCATTTGGTCTTACTTTGGTCAATGGCTCCATTTTAGTCACTAGGATGTTGTAGATAACCAAAGGATGATGTAATGAGCCTATTTTGGTCCTAATTGAGTGTATTGAGCTTCATTTGGTCTTACTTGGTCAATGGCTCCATTTTAGTCATAGGAAGGTTTAGATAAACAAGGATGATGTAATGAGCCTATTTGTCCTAATTGAGTGTATTGAGCTTCATTTGGTCTTACTTTGGTCAATGGCTCCATTTTAGTCACTAGGAAGGTTTAGATAAACAAAGGATGATGTAATGAGCCTATTTTTGGTCCTAATTGAGTTTATTGAGCTTCATTTGGTCTTACTTTGGTCAATGGCTTCCATTTTAGTCACTAGGAAGTTGTAGATAACCAAAGGATATGTAATGAGCCTATTTTGGTCCTTATTGAGTGTATTCAGCTTCATTTGATCTTACTTTGGTCAATTTTTCCATTTAAGTCACTAGGATGTTGTAGATTACCAAGGATGATGTAATGGGCCAATTTTGGTCCTAATTCAGTGTATTGAGCTTCATTTGGTCTTACTTTGGTCAATCTTCCATTTTAGTCACTAGGATGTTGTAGATAACCAAAGATGATGTAATGAGCCTATTTTGGTCCTTATTGAGTGTATTGAGCTTCATTTGATCTTACTTTGGTCAATTCTCCATTTTTGTCACTAGGATGTTGTAGATTACCAAAGGATGATGTAATGCGCCTATTTTGGTCCTAATTGAGTGTATTGAGCTTCATTTGGTCTTATTTTGGTGAATTCTTCCATTTTAGTCACTAGGATGTTGTAGATAACCAAAGGATGATATAATGAGCCTATTTTGGTCCTAATTGAGTGTATTGAGCTTCATTTGGTCTTACTTTGGTCAATGGTTCCATTTTAGTCACAAGGATGTTGTAGATAACCAAAGGATGATGTAATGAGCCAATTTTGGTCTTTATTGATTGTATTGAGCTTCATTTGGTTTTACTTTAGTCAATGGCTCCATTTTAGTCACAATGATGTTGTAGATAACCAAAGGATGATGTAATGAGCCTTTTTGGTCCTAATTGAGTGTATTGAGCTTCATTTGGTCTTACTTTGGTCAATGGCTCCATTTTAGTCTCAAGGATATTGTAGATAACCAAAGGATGATGTAATGAGCCTTTTTTGGTCCTAATTGAGTGTATTGAGCTTCATTTGGTCTTACTTTGGTGAATTCTTCCATTTTAGTCACTAGGATGTTGTAGATAACCAAAGGATGATGTAATGAGCCTACTTTTGTCCTTATTGAGTGTATTGAGCTTCATTTGATCTTACTTTGGTCAATTCTTCCATTTTTGTCACTAGGATGTTGTAGATTACCAAAGGAATGATGTAATGGCCTATTTTGGTCCTAATTTAGTGTATTGAGCTTCATTTGGTCTTACTTTGGTCAATTCTTCCATTTTAGTCACTAGGATGTTATAGATTACCAAAGGATGATGTAATGAGCCTATTTTGGTCCTAATTGAGTGTATTGAGCTTCATTTGGTCTTACTTTGGTCAATGGCTCCATTTTAGTCACAAGGATGTTGTAGATAACCAAAGGATGATGTAATGAGCCATTTTGGTCCTTTATTTGATTGTATTGAGCTTCATTTGGTTTTACTTTAGTCAATGGCTCCATTTTAGTCACAGATGTTGTAGATAACCAAAGGATGATGTAATGAGCCTTTTTTGGTCCTAATTGAGTGTATTGAGCTTCATTTGGTCTTACTTTGGTCAATGGCTCCATTTTAGTCTCAAGGATATTGTAGATAACCAAAGGATGATGTAATGAGCCTTTTTTGGTCCTAATTGAGTGTATTGAGCTTCATTTGGTCTTACTTTGGTGAATTCTTCCATTTTAGTCACTAGGATGTTGTAGATAACCAAAGGATGATGTAATGAGCCTATTTTGTCCTTATTGAGTGTATTGAGCTTCATTTGATCTTACTTTGTCAATTCTTCCATTTTTGTTACTAGGATGTTGTAGATACCAAAGGATGATGTAATGAGCCTATTTTTGGTCCTAATTGAGTGT
>RYYW01000119.1:125556-149550 GCA_013621005.1 Aeschynomene evenia | reverse complement strand
AATCAGACCAAAGTAGGCTCATTACATCATCCTTGGTAATCTAAACATCCTAATGACTAAATGGACGAATTGACCAAAGTAAAACCAAATGATGCTCAATACACTCAATTAGGACCAAAATAGGCTCATTACATCATCCTTTGGTTATCTACAACTTCCTAGTGACTAAAATGGAGCCATTGACCAAAGTAGGACCAAATGAAGCTCAATACACTCAATTAGGACCAAATAGGCTCATTACATCATCCTTTGGTAATCTACAACATCCTAGTGACTAAAATGGACGAATTGACAAAGTTAGACAAATGAAGCTCAATACACTCAATTAGGACCAAATAGCTCATTACATCATCCTTTGGTAATCTACAACATCCTAGTGACTAAAATAATTGACCAAAGTAAGACAAATGAAGCCAATACACTCAATTAGGACCAAAATAGGCTCATTACATCATCTTTGGTATCTACAACTTCCTAGTGACTAAAATGGAGCCATTGACCAAAGTAAGACCAAATGAAGCTCAATACACTCAATTAGGACCAAAATAGGCTCATTACATCATCCTTGGTTATCTACAACATCCTAGTGACTAAAATGGAGCCATTGACCAAAGTAAGACCAAATGAAGCTCAATACACTCAATAGGACCAAATAGGCTCATTACATCATCCTTTGTAATCTACAACATCCTAATGACTAAAATGGACGAATTGACCAAAGTAAGACCAAATGAAGCTAATACACTCAATTAGGACCAAAATAGGCTCATTACATCATCCTTTGTTATCTACAACATCCTAGTGACTAAAATGAGAATTGACCAAAGTAAGACCAAATGAACTCAATACACTCAATTAGGACCAAAATAGGCTCATTACATCATCCTTGGTTATCTACAACCCTAGTGACTAAAATGAAGCAATTGACCAAAGTAGGACCAAAATAGGCTCATTACATCATCCTTTGTTATCTACAACATCCTAGTGACTAAAATGGAGCCATTGACCAAAGTAAGACCAAATGAAGCTCAATACACTCAATCAGGACCAAAGTAGGCTCATTACATCATCCTTTGGTAATCTACAACATCCTAGTGACTAAAATGGAGCGATTGACCAAAGTAAGACCAAATGAAGCTCAATACACTCAATTAGGACCAAAATAGGCTCATTACATCATCCTTTGTATCTACAACATCCTAGTGACTAAAATGGACTGAATTGACCAAATAGGACCAAATGAAAGCTCAATACACTCAACTATGGATCCAAAATAGGCTCATAAACACTCAATCCTTTGGTTATCTACAACATCCGATGACTAAATGACCATTGACAAAGTAAGACAAATGAAGCTCAATACACTCAATCAGGACCAAATAGACTCATTACATCATCCTTGGTAATCTACAACATCCTAATGACTAAAATGGACGAATTGACCAAGTAAGACCAAATGAGCCAATACACTCCAATTAGGACCAAAATAGGCTCATTACATCTCCTTTGGTTATCTACAACTTCCTAGTGACTAAAATGGAGCCATTGACCAAAGTAGACAAATGAAGCTCAATACACTCAATTAGGACCAAATAGGCTCATTACATCATCCTTTGTAATCTACAACATCCTATGATAAATGACGAATTGAAAAGTAAGAACTAAAAATAGAAAAAAGACATACCAAACAAACTCAATAAAATAAGAAGACCAAAAAAAAAGGCACTACACTTACATCATTCCTTTGGTATCTACAACATCCTAAGTGACTAAAATGGACAGAATTGACCAAAGTAAGACTCAAAATGTATAGCATCAATTACAGGACTTCCAATTAGGACCAAAATAGGCTCATTACATCATCCTTTGGTTATCTACAACTTCCTAGTGACTAAAATGGAGCCATTGACCAAAGTAAGACAAATGAAGCTCAATACACTCAATTAGGACCAAAATAGCTCATTACATCATCCTTTGGTAATCTACAACATCCTAGTGACTAAAGGACGAATTGACCAAAGTAGACCAAATGAAGCTCAATACACTCAATTAGACCAAAATAGACTCATTACATCATCCTTTGGTAACACAACATCCTAGTGACTAAAATGAAAGAATGACCAAAGTAAGACTAAATGAAGCCAATACACTCAATTAGGACCAAAATAGGCTCATTACATCATCCTTTGGTTATCTACAACATCCTAGTGACTAAAATGGAGCCATTGACCAAAGTAAGACCAAATGAAGCTCAATACACTCAATCAGGACCAAAGTAGGCTCATTACATCATCCTTTGGTAATCTACAACATCCTAATGACTAAAATGGACGAATTGACCAAAGTAAGACCAAATGAAGCTCAATACACTCAATTAGGACCAAAATAGGCTCATTACATCATCCTTTGGTTATCTACAACTCCTAGTGACTAAAATGGATGTGACCAAAGTGACCAAATGAAGCTCAATACACTCAATTAGGACCAAATAGGCTCATACATCATCCTTTGGTTATCTAACAACTTAGTGATAAAATGAAGCAAACCAAATAGACCAAAAATAAGCTCATTACATCATCCTTTTGTTATCTACAACATCCTATGACTAAAATGAGCCATTGACCAAAGTAAGACCAAATGAAGCTCAATACACTCAATCAGGACCAAAGTAGGCTCATTACATCATCCTTTGGTAATCTACAACATCCTAATGACTAAAATGGACGAATTGACCAAAGTAAGACCAAATGATGCTCAATACACTCAATTAGGACCAAAATAGGCTCATTACATCATCCTTTGATTATCTACAACTTCCTAGTGACTAAAATGGAGCGTTGACCAAAGTAGGAACCAAATGAAGCTCACATACACTCAATTAGGAACTCAAAAATAGGCTCATATACATCATCCTTTGGTAATCTACAACATCCTAGTGACTAAAATGAGACGAGATTGACCAAAAGTAGACCAAATGAAGCTCAATACACTCAATTAGGACCAAAATAGGCTCATTACATCATCCTTGGTAATCTACAACATCCTAGTGACTAAAATGACGAATTGACCAAGTAAGACAAATGAAGCACAATACACTCAATTAGGACCAAAATAGGCTCATTACATCATCCTTTGGTTATCTACAAACATCCTAGTGACTAAAATGGAGCCAATTGACCAAAGTAAGACCAATGAAGCTCAATACACTCAATCAGGACCAAAGTAGGCTCATTACATCATCCTTTGGTAATATACAATATCCTAATGACTAAAATGGACGAATTGACCAAAGTAAGACCAAATGAATGCTCAATACACTCAATTAGGACCAAAATAGGCTCATTACATCATCCTTTGGTTATCTACAACTTCCTAGTGACTAAATGGAGCCATTGACCAAAGTAGGACAACTGAAGCTCACACACTCAATTAGGACAAAATAGGCTCATTACATCATCCTTGGTAATCTAACAACATCCTAGTGACTAAAATGGACGAATTGACCAAAGTAAGACCAAATGAAGCTCAATACACTCAATTAGGACCAAAACAGACTCATTACATCATCCTTTGGTAATCCACAACATCCTAGTGACTAAAATGAAAGAATTGACCAAAGTAAGACTAAATGAAGCACAATACACTCAATTAGGACCAAAATAGGCTCATTACATCATCCTTTGGTTATCTACAACATCCTTGTGACTAAAATGGAGCCATTGACCAAAGTAAGACCAAATGAAGCTCAATACACTCAATCAGGACCAAAGTAGGCTCATTACATCATCCTTTGGTAATATACAATATCCTAATGACTAAAATGGACGGAATTGACCAAAGTAAAGACTCAAATAATGCTCAATACCACTCAATTAGGACAAATAGGCTCATTACATCATCTTTGGTATCTACAACTCATGACTAAAATGACCATTACAAAGTAGACCAATGAAGCCAAACACTCATAGACAAAATAGGCTCATTACATCATCCTTTGGTAATCTACAACATCCTAGTGACGAAAATGACGAATTGACCAAAGTAAGACCAAATGAAGCTCAATACACTCAATTAGACCAAAACAGACTCATTACATCATCTTTGGTAATCCACAACTCCTAGTGACTAAAAATGAAAGAATGACCAAAGTAGACTAATGAAGCACAATACACTCAATTAGGACCAAAATAGGCTCATTACATCATCCTTTGGTTATCTACAACATCCTTGTGACTAAATGGAGCCATTGACCAAAGTAAGACCAAATGAAGCTCAATACACTCAATCAGGACCAAAGTAGGCTCATTACATCATCCTTTGGTAATCAACAACATCCTAAATGACTAAAATGAAAGAATTGACCAAAGTAAGGCCAAATGATGCTCAATACACTCAATTAGACCAAAATAGGCTCATTACATCATCCTTTGGTTATCTACAACTTCCTAGTGACAAAATGGAGCCATTGACCAAAGTAATATCAAATGAAGCTCAATACACTAAATCAGGACCAAAGTAGCTCATTACATCATCCTTTGGTATATTTACAACATCCTAATGACTAATATGGACGAATTGACCAAAGTAAGACCAAATGAATGCTCAATACACTCATTAGGACCAAAATAGGCTCATTACATCATCCTTTGGTTATCTACAACTTCCTAGTGACTAAAATGGAGCCATTGACCAAAGTAGGACCAAATGAAGCTCAATACACTCAATATAGGATCAAAATAGGCTCATTACATCATCCTTTGGTAATCTACAACATCCTAGTGACTAAAATGGACGAATTGAACAAAGTTAGACTAAATGAAGCTCAATACACTCAATTAGGACCAAATAGACTCATTACATAATCCTTTGGTAATCTACAACATCCTAGTGACTAAAATGAAAGAATTGACCAAAGTAAGACTAAATGATGCACAATACACTCAATTAGGACCAAAATAGGCTCATTACATCATCATTTGGTAATCTACAACATCCTAGTGACTAAAATGGAGCCATTGACCAAAGTAAGACCAAATGAAGCTCAATACACTCAATTAGGACCAAAATAGGCTCATTACATCATCCTTTGGTATCTACAACATCCTAGTGACTAAATGGAGCATTGACCAAAGTAAGACCAAATGAAGCTCAATACACTCAATCAGGACCAAGTAGGCTCATTACATCATCCTTTGGTAATTTACAAAATCCTAATGACTAAAATGGACGAATTGACCAAAGTAAGACCAAATGAAGCCTAATACACTCAATTAGACCAAAATAGGCTCATTACATCATCCTTTGGTTATCTACAACATCCTAGTGACTAAAATGAAAGAATTGACCAAAGTAAGACCAAATGATACTCAATACACTCAATTAGGACCAAAATAGGCTCATTACATCATCCTTTGGTTATCTACAACTTCCTAGTGACTAAAATGAAGCAATTGACCAAAGTAGGACCAAAATAAGCTCATTACATCATCCTTTTGTTATCTACAACATCCTAGTGACTAAAATGGAGCCATTGACCAAAGTAAGACCAAATGAAGCTCAATACACTAAATCAGGACCAAAGTAGGCTCATTACATCATCCTTTGGTAATCTACAACATCCTAATGACTAAAATGGACGAATTGACCAAAGTAAGACCAAATGATGCTCAATACACTCAATTAGGACCAAAATAGGCTCATTACATCATCCTTTATTTATCTACAACTTCCTAGTGACTAAAATGGAGCTGTTGACCAAAGTAGGACCAAATGAAGCTCAATACACTCAATTAGGATCAAAATAGGCTCATAACATCATCCTTTGGTAATCTACAACATCCTAGTGACTAAAATGGACGAATTGAAAAAGTTAGACTAAATGAAGCTCAATACACTCAATTAGGACCAAAATAGACTCATTACATCATCCTTTGGTAATCGACAACATCCTAGTGACTAAAATGAAAGAATTGACCAAAGTAAGACTAAATGAAGCACAATACACTCAATTAGGACTAAAATAGGCTCATTACATCATCCTTTGGTTATCTACAACATCCGAGTGACTAAAATGGAGCCATTGACCAAAGTAAGACCAAATGAAGCTCAATACACTCAATCAGGACCACAATAGGCTCATTACATCATCCTTTGGTAATCTACAACATCCTAATGACTAAAATGGACGAATTGACCAAAGTAAGACCAAATGATACTCAATACACTCAATTAGGACCAAATAGGCTCATTACATCATCCTCTGGTTATCTACAACTTCCTAGTGACTAAATGGAGCCGTTGACCAAAGTAAGACTAAATGAAGCACAATACACTCATTAGGACCAAAATAGGCTCATTACATCATCCTTTGTAATCTACAACATCCTAGTGACTAAAATGGACGAATTGAAAAAGTTAGACTAAATGAAGCTCAATACACTCAATTAGGACCAAAATAGACTCATTACATCATCCTTTGGTAATCGACAACATCCTAGTAACTAAATGAAAGAATGACCAAAGTAAGACTAAATGAAGCACAATACACTCAATTAGGACTAAATAGGCTCATTACATCATCCTTTGTTATCTACAACATCCGAGTGACTAAAAATGGAGCCATTGACCAAAGTAAGACCAAATGAAGCTCAATACACTCAATCAGGACCAAAGTAGGCTCTTACATCATCCTTTGTAATCTACAACATCCTAATGACTAAAAATGGACGAATTGACCAAAGTAAGACCAAATGAAACTCAATACACTCATTTGGACCAAATAGGCTCATTACATCATCCTTTGGTTATCTACAACATCCTAATGAGTAAAATGGAGCCATTGACCAAAGTAAGACCAAATGAAGCTCAATACACTCAATCAGGACCAAAGTAGGCTCATTACATCATCCTTTGGTAATATACAATATCCTAATGACTAAAATGGACGAATTGACCAAAGTAAGACCAAATGATGCTCAATACACTCAATTAGGACCAAAATAGGCTCATTACATCATCCTTTGGTTATCTACAACTTCCTAGTGACTAAAATGGAGCCATTGACCAAAGTAGGACCAACTGAAGCTCAACACACTCAATTAGGACTAAAATAGGCTCATTACATCATCCTTTGGTAATCTACAACATCCTAGTGACTAAATGGACGAATTGACCAAAGTAAGACCAAATGAAGCTCAATACACTCAATTAGGACCAAAACAGACTCATTACATCATCCTTTGGTAATCCGCAACATCCTAGTGACTAAAATGAAAAAATTGACCAAAGTAAGACTAAATGAAGCACAATACACTCAATTAGGACCAAAATAGGCTCATTACATCATCCTTTGGTTATCTACAACATCCTTGTGACTAAAATGGAGCCATTGACCAAAGTAAGACCAAATGAAGCTCAATACACTCAATCAGGACCAAAGTAGGCTCATTACATCATCCTTTGGTAATCTACAACATCCTAATGACTAAAATGGACGAATTGACCAAAGTAAGACCAAATGAGCTCAATACACTCAATTAGGACCAAAATAGGCTCATTACATCATCCTTTGGTTATCTACAACTTCCTAGTGACTAAAATGGACCATTGACCAAAGTAGACCAATGAAGCTCAACACACTCAATTAGGACTAAAATAGGCTCATTACATCATCCTTTGGTAATCTACAACATCCTATGACTAAAATGGACGAATTGACCAAAGTAAGACCAAATGAAGCTCAATACACTCAATTAGGACCAAAACAGCTCATTACATCATCCTTTGGTAATCTACAACATCCTAGTGACTAAAATGAAAGAATTGACCAAAGTAAGACTAAATGAAGCACAATACACTCAATTAGGACCAAAATAGGCTCATTACATCATCCTTTGGTTATCTACAACATCCTTGTGACTAAAATGGAGCCATTGACCAAAGTAAGACCAAATGAAGCTCAATACACTCAATCAGGACCAAAGTAGGCTCATTACATCATCCTTTGGTAATCTACAATATCCTAATGACTAAAATGGACGAATTGACCAAAGTAAGACCAAATGATGCTCAATACACTCAATTAGGACCAAAATAGGCTCATTACATCATCCTTTGGTTATCTACAACTTCCTAGTGACTAAAATGGAGCCATTGACCAAAGTAGACCAATGAAGCTCAACACACTCAATTAGGACAAAATAGGCTCATTACATCATCCTTTGGTAATCTACAACATCCTAGTGACTAAAATGGACGAATTGACCAAAGTAAGACCAAATGAAGCTCAATACACTCAATTAGGACCAAAATAGACTCATTACATCATCCTTTGGTAATCTACAACATCCTAGTGACTAAAATGAAAGAATTGACCAAAGTAAGACTAAATGAAGCACAACACTCAATTAGGACCAAAATAGGCTCATTACATCATCCTTTGGTTAATCTACAACATCCTAGTGACTAAAATGGACGAATTGACCAAAGTAAGACAAATGAAGCTCAATACACTCAATTAGGACCAAAATAGACTCATTACATCATCCTTTGGTAATCTACAACATCCTAGTGACTAAAATGAAAGAATTGACCAAAGTAAGACAAATGAAGCACAATACACTCAATTAGGACCAAAATAGGCTCATTACATCATCCTTTGGTTATCTACAACATCCTAGTGACTAAAATGGAGCCATTGACCAAAGTAAGACCAAATGAAGCTCAATACACTCAATCAGGACCAAAGTAGGCTCATTAC
Source organism: Aeschynomene evenia (assembly GCA_013621005.1). NCBI lineage: Eukaryota > Viridiplantae > Streptophyta > Magnoliopsida > Fabales > Fabaceae > Aeschynomene > Aeschynomene evenia. Next base: position 140,792 of record RYYW01000119.1, on the reverse strand, counting down.
ATCATCCTTTGGTAATCTACAACATCCTAATGACTAAAATGGACGAATTGACCAAAGTAAGACCAAATGAACTCAATACACTCAATTAGGACCAAAATAGGCTCATTACATCATCCTTTGGTTATCTACAACATCCTAATGACTAAAATGGAGCCATTGACCAAAGTAAGACCAAATGAAGCTCAATACACTCAATAGGACCAAATAGGCTCATTACATCATCCTTTGGTAATCTACAACATCCTAATGACTAAAATGGACGAATTGACCAAAGTAAGACCAAATGAGCTCAATACACTCAATTAGGACCAAATAGGCTCATTACATCATCCTTTGGTTATCTACAACTTCCTAGTGACTAAAATGGAGCCATTGACCAAAGTAGGACCAACTGAAGCTCAACACACTCAATTAGGACTAAAATAGGCTCATTACATCATCCTTGGTAATCTACAACATCCTAGTGACTAAAATGACGAATTGACCAAAGTAAGACCAAATGAAGCTCAATACACTCAATTAGGACCAAAACAGACTCATTACATTCCTTTGGTAATCCACAACATCCTAGTGACTAAAATGAAGAATTGACCAAAGAAGACTAAATGAAGCACAATACACTCAATTAGGACCAAAATAGGCTCATTACATCATCCTTTGGTTATCTACAACATCCTAGTGACTAAAATGGAGCCATTGACCAAAGTAAGACCAAATGAAGCTCAATACACTCAATCAGGACCAAAGTAGGCTCATTACATCATCCTTTGNTATAATCTACAAGTTTCAGAAATCACCAAGAAGGTTGATCTTCTCAGAAAGCAAAGGTTCTGAGAAACCTTACTTTCTCAGAAGGACTCTCCGCTGCGACTCAGAAGGATACCCTTCTGAGAGAAGTGGTTTTGAAAGAAAGAGTTTTAGAAGAGTATTTTGAAAATCTTAGCACGATTCAACCCCCTTCTCGTGCTAACACACACCTTCAATTGGTATCAGAGCCAGGCCTCTGGGGTTGAGCAATCTCACGATTGCAGAGGTTAAAAGGTCCAATGAAGGATTGAGAAAGCTAATTCATCATATGTGTGAAATACTTTTCAAAACAAACTCTTTCTTATTCAAGTTTCTGAGAAGTCTTTGTGAGTTAAAATCTTTTCAAAAGATTTATCAAGTCAACTTCGACTATATTTTGCTCTCTTGCAATTTTATATCTCTTGAGAAAGCAGAATTGCATATCCTGCATATCTTACTTGACCAATCCAGATTTGTAAATTTTTTTTATTTTAAATCTGATATCAAGATCATTCTTTTACAAATATACACTTACTGATAACCATCTTGCAAATGCTTTCTTGCTCACATGAGCTTTATGATAAGTGTAAGTAAGAGCTCTCATCAGGCTAATTCAAAAACTGAAAACACTTCACTTCTCACCTGTTCTAAAAGTGGTGTATCCTTTCAAGAAGGTGATAAACATGCATGAGAAGATCATTTCGAAAGTAAACAAATTCAACTTATTGAATGTTTTCATTCATAATTGAATATCTAAGGCACCAGAGAACCTATTAAGTTTCTGATGTGCAATTTGCTCCATCTTCTCTACATCATTTTTTAAAGTAAAGTGAGTGTTCGCAAGAGTTCAGATGAATTAGGTTTCTTAACCTTAAATCTGACCCTCTTGAGAAAACCAGCTAAGAAATCTTACTCTCACTCATTCTAAGAGTTCATTGAGTGTATTTTCATGAAAACACTTTATCTTGGTTTATTGACTTAATATATATTCATCTCAACTAACCAAGAAAGGACCCAATTGAATTTCAATGGGTACCAGAAACTGCTTTATCTTGCAGGTTCAACCAAGTGAAAAGAACTCAACACACAAATGAGTTCAGTGGAGAATTAAAGAGGATTCTGAAGAATCTCTTATGAGAACAAGCTGAGATGGATCAAGCTAATAAAAAGTCTGATTTATCATTCTTTACAATAGCTACAAAATTCTTTCAAAAAGAATTTACTGAAGATCTTGGGGTGCTCATCTCATTCTCATCAAGCAAATCAAATTGGAAGATTGTTGGCTGCATATCCTGGACCATTGCAAATCACACATTCAGAAAGTGGTGAAGTCCTCTGAAAAGAAATCCATCTATGGAGCTCTCCAAAGCTTCTACAACAACTTCTGAGAAATCTAGCAAGATGAGAAAGCAACTAGGGGCAATTCCTGAAAAGAATTATTTCAAAGAAGACTCTGAATATTCCCCTCAAGCAACAAGTCTCAGAAAGTGAACTCAGAATCACTTTTGGCACCAGAAATCAAAATCCTCAAGGATCACATTCAATTCCAAAGTGAGGTATTACTGAAACTAAAACATTATATGCAAATTGTTGTTGTGCGTGAAATATGTATGAACTATGTATATGCATATTTGATTTAATTGTGTGAAAACATTTTTCAAATTAAATGCATTGCATCAACATGTCATCTGCATAAACATATCCCTCTCACACCGTATCAAATCCTCTGAGAAGACCAACTCCAGAAGTCAACCTTCTCAAGCATTTGGTCAAACTCAGAAAGTAAGTTATCGTGGGATAATTGCAACTCAGACTTATCCAAGATGGTCCAAGAGCAAAGAGGAAATACTGCTGACTCCTCTTCTGAGGAAGATGCAACAAGGTTCCGGGTGGAACATTGCACCCTAGACGCTGGAAGCTCAAGGAAGGAGCCCAAAAAGAAGCAACCTGAAGCTTCTGTGGCGGATCCTTCAGAAGCAACCACGACTGAGGTTGCTGGTGTGGATGCTGAGTCTCTGACTCAGAAAATGGATGACATCCAGAAGGAAATTGATCAGCCTTCTGAGACTCAAGTTGCTGACCAAGCCATGCATCCTCCACCACTACCTTCTCCACCAATGTCTCAGGAAGGAGCTGAGAAAATTCAAGAAGAGGTACAACATCAACAAACTCCTCCCTCTTCATCTCAGAAAGGACCAACTTCTGATGCTGGTCATGTCTCTTCTGAGACCCCTAAAGAATATAAGGAAACTCGTGTCTCAACACACGTTGAAGTGCCAGGGACCACCAGCACTGGGCTCAGCTCAGAGGTGGGCACTGACGCTACCGTGGCTGCCGGCGTAGTAGCAGTTGAGGCATTTGTTGTCGGTAGTTTCTTAGAAGGGACTCAGACTGAGAAAGACTCTCAGAAGGAATCTGAGGTTCACATGGTTGATGTCACTCAGATCGCTCCTCTCTCCTTCAACAAATCGGGTCCTCCTTCTCCATCTTTGAGTCCATGATTGGAGCGGGCTTCGAATTTGGAAGTATGGTGCAATAGTGTAGCCCAGAATGGAAACTCTTCATCAGAAACTTCTGCCAGCACTGTCATCAATATATTATCAGAAACAGGCAACGATTCTCTTTCGAAAGTGGATTGCCACTTAAGGGCTTGAGAAACCATTTGGTAATGGGTGTTGTGCTTCAGAATCGAACCCATACAAAATTTAACCTAGAGAAATTAATTACCTTTTCCTTTGGGTAATTACTTTCTTCAACGGTCAAATTACCCCTCTCTACTACTTGGTGACACTCAGAAGAGTGGCCCTTCCTAAGCTCATCATCTCATATATGATGGCTGCAGTGGCTAAGGGAAGGAAAAGCATGGTGCCTTGCCTTATGGGATGGTTCTTACAAGAATCCTCAAGTATCTCAATTTCCCTTTGAGAATGAGAGATGTTTCCTCCTTCTGGATGTGTCTTCACTCAGGTTTCCTTCAGGCAAATCACCAAAGGAAAGCAAACGGGTTCTGAACCCAAAGAGAAAGCCAATGTCTCCTTGCCATCAAGGAAAAGGACAGGCTGCCACTGAGGTTTCTGAAGCTGAATCAGAATCCAAGAAGAAGCCTAGGCATTCTCAAGGAAAATTAGAGAAGAACCAGCTTGAGAAATCCACCTCAGAGAGCTCAGAACCAGAAAACACAGATCAGATTCTGGAAGATACTAACAGTGAGAAAACTGTGTCTTCAGAAAGCTCATCTAGCTCACATTCTGATAATGATACTCCTCCTCCACAAGGCTAGAGAAAACTCCCTTACAGAGGAACTAGCGGACTTCTCAAGCCTCAAAGGGTATTCATATCAGTGAGCCATCTCAGGTTGAGACTAGTGAAAGAGAAAGTGAGGATAATGTGATATTCATGACTATCCTGAGGTCAAAGGCAGAGATAGCTGCAAAGAAATTGGCTGCACAAAAAAAGAGCACAAGAGCCACTAGCTCCAAAAGGAAAGATGCTGAGGTCTTTGAAGCTTATATTGTGATTGAGGATGCATCAGAAACTAGTGCTCTTCCCACTCAGTAATTTGGGTATACACAAGCTCCAGCACCCTCTCCTAATGATAATCTAGCCATAATCCCTATGTTGAGAAACCACAAGAATCTGTCAAGGGTCTCTGAAGAGGTTTATCATTCAAAAAAAAAAAAAAAAAAAAAAAACTCTACCTCTGAATCAGCAAGTGCCTTCCTCGGTGAAGAATTATGTGATCAAGACATAGAAGAATCTGAAGCTGCTTTGTCTCAGAAGAATTCAGCTTCTGAATCTGAACCAGAAAAGAATTATGAGGAATTAAGTCCTGCAGCAGTTTCTCAGGGAACTCAGGGGTCGATTTCTAAAGCACCTGCTACCACTTCCTCCATCGATTCTCTGAGGATTGATCTGCTTTTGAGAAACCAAAGAGAAATGGCAGCAAGGCAAAATAGGCTTGAGGCGGGAATTTTAGAAATCCGAAGCCAACTCAGAGAGCATGAAGCACCTCTGTGAGAATTCTGGACGCTCTTGAGAAGAAACAAGCTGAAGTTCTGCATTTTCTTGTCCTCTCTTTTTGATGATGCCAAAGGGGAAGAAAATGTAGGAAATATGGGTTGAAAGATTACTGGTTTCTGAAGGAAACAGGGGGAGATTAGAAGTGAGGGGGAGAGACTCTCTCTAAAAGAAACATCATCATGCATAGCATAATATTTAGCATTTACTGCATTCTCTCTTAATTCATGAATAATATGCTGATGTATGTTTAATATGATTCTGAGTCATGAATACAAAGTTTCTGGATGCGTATGTTATTAAAGTTAATTATCATGAATATATATCTTGCTTTCTGAGCATTTTTTGTGAATTATATAATTGAAAGATTCATGAAAAACTTATTTTACTCTCTGGTTTGTATTCTGCTGTGAATTAATCAATCTCTAATTTACTTCTGGAAATTTCTCTCTTTGAGAAAATGAAGGAAATAATAGAAAGATAGATTAAAATTGCACAGGAACCTATCATTAAGCTTCTGATCTTAAAGAAAGGTTTCCTTCAAACGATTCTACAAAATATTTTCCTAAATTGATTTGTCATCATCAAAAAGGGGGAGATTGTAAGCTCCAGCACCCTTCCAAGAAGTGTTAATGATTGGAAATCATTAAAGACTTGGTTTTGAATGATAACAAATTAATATAAAGAAAATATTTTGTTAGAATAATTTAATGGGTGTTGATATATGCAGTGAAAAAGCTATTTGAAGATAGCTAAAATACACAAGAAAGTTGGAACTACAAGCACTCAAAGCACATGGCTTCTATAAGCGCAAGAAGAAAGAAGAACAAAGCCTCTCAAAAGGAAATCAAGGCATGAGAAAGCTATTGAGCAACCTGCGAAGAAGACATGAGAAAGCGCTCTGAGAAATGCACTCAGAATCTTCTTAGAAGGATTGCATGAGTTGTCATTCATATGTGGAAGGCTAAAATTCAACACTAAGTAACCTCAAGTATCAAGACATATTCAAAGCTAAGAAGGCATCAGAAAGGGTGTCTCGAAAGCAACAAGGTGAAAGAGTGTTTCTGAGAAGGAAACAAAATTTACTCGGAAGGGTCTCAGAAGACCATGCAAATTTTGTTTCTCAGAAGGACCTTCTCTCAGAAGGATGTTCACTCAGAAGGGTTCCTCTCAGAAGGCTATGAATGATTGAGTTCTCAGAAGGCAGTCCTCTCAGAAAGCTCTCAGAAGGCAGTACTCTCGGAAAGCTCTCAGAAAGCAGTCCTCTCAGAAAGCTCTCAGAAGGCAGTCCTCTCAGAAAGCTCTCAGAAGGCAGTCCTCTCAGAAAGCTCTCAGAAGGCAGTCCTCTCAGAAAGCTCTCAGAAGGCAGTACTCTCGGAAAGCTCTCAGAAAGCAGTCCTCTCAGAAAGCTCTCAGAAGGTAGTCTCTCAGAAGGACATATCAGAAAGTCTTGGGAACTGTGCACAACGGCTATAATCTGGAAAAGGCTATAAATAAGCTCCCAACAAGACACAAAGCGAGCTTGCACGTTGCTGCAATGCTGCCAAATTTCCTAGTGATGTTTAGAACATTAATTCAACTTTATAACACATCACTAACAGCATCTAGGGTCACTCTAAGGAATTAAATCAAATCTTTTCTACTCATATTCCTTGAGAAACCCGAGATTCTGTAGAAGAGAAATTTCTCTCAAAAGAAAATTTCTTGAAATCTTCTATTCTTATTCTTTCATTAGATAACATCCTTGTTGTTGCAAGCTTTTGAATAGGAGTTGTTTTAATGATATCCTTTGTTCATTCAAAGTCCTTAAGCATTTGTTTGTAAGTGCTTTACGCACACACTTTTCAAACACAAATCTGTATTTATTTGTAAAAGTCTCACTCATGTGGAGTTGAGCAATTAGAGCCTGAAGAGGCTAGGAAAAGAATACTTGTAAAAGTCTCATGGTAAATGAGCAAGTAGCCTGAAGAGGCCAATCAAAGAATACTAGTCTTGCTCATGGTGTTGAGTTAAGCAAGAGAAGCCAGAAGTGGCTTGATGAAAGAATATTAATCTCTTACTTATAAGAGTGGAAGTAAAAAGTCCTTAATTGTTTTAAGGCAAGGAAGTCCTCGTAATGAGGCAAGGAAATCCACTTTGGGTTGTGAAGTGGTGGAAGTCCTTTACGTGTTAAAGGCAAGGTTGCCTGGGAAGGCACAATAAGAAGAATATCCTGAGGGAGCCTGGGAAGGCTTCGATAGGAAAGAATATCCATGCTTAGCCTGGAAAGGCTTGTGGAAAGAATATTCACTGCAGAGCCTGAAGAGGCTAGAAGAGAGAATACTTGAGAGAGCCTGAGAAGGCTTGATAATATCTGTAACTTTGAAGAAAGTTAGTGGAACTCAAACAATTGTTTGAGAACTGGATGTAGGCATCATTGGCCGAACCAGTATAAAATTGTGTTCACTTTCTATACTTCTCTCTGAACTTTATTGCTAGTTTAATTTCTAGTTGCTTAATCTTTATCTTAATTCACACTCTATATAAAGTATAAGATGCATGATATTAACTAGCTTTTTCTATCAGAAATTACATCAGAGAGAAAGACAACTTTTGAAGTGAAAACGTGCAAGAATACAATGAGTTCTTAGAGCAGATTTTCTATAAACCAGTCATCGTAATTCTTCATATACGGATTCGTTAACCGTTGGATCGAGCTGAAAATTTATGAGAATGTTAAGGACACATAGTTCTAACATTTGAACGGTTGGATCTTTGATTCGATGACTGGGGTGAGAGATATTAATAACGTAATGAAACCAGTACAAATTATGCTCTCACCAGAAAGTAATATCAGAAACTCCGTATGAGGGTTCTGAGGCTCTATGACCATTTCTCTCTGAACAAGAATGTGTTTCTGAAGTTTATAGTATATTATTATGTGCGTAGATATTATCTTGAATAAGTTCCTAATTCTTCATATTAGATAACTTATCTAGAAAGTGTCTCTATACATGGTTTCTAGTTGCTACAACTATGTTAATATCTCATGTATATCTTGAATACATTATCATGTTAATATAGTTATTATTATACTAACACTCTTTCATTATAACTACAAGTATTTACACTTGATAGTTATAATCTACAAGTTTCAGAAATCACCAAGAAGGTTGATCTTCTCAGAAAGCAAAGGTTCTGAGAAACCTTACTTTCTCAAAAGGACTCTCCGCTGCGACTCAGAAGGATACCCTTCTGAGAAGTGGTTTTGAAAGAAAGAGTTTTAGAAGAGTATTTTGAAAATCTTAGCACGATTCAACCCCCCTTCTCGTGCTAACACACACCTTCAATTGGTATCAGAGCCAGGCCTCTGGGGTTGAGCAATCTCACGATTGCAGAGGTTAAAAGGTCCAATGAAGGATTGAGAAAGCTAATTCATCATATGTGTGAGAATACTTTTTCAAAACAAACTCTTTCTTATTCAAGTTTCTGAGAATTGTCTTTGTGAGTTAAAATTCTCTTTTCAAAAGATTTATCAAGTCAACTTCGACTATATTTTGCTCTCTTGCAATTTTATATCTCTTGAGAAAGCAGAATTGCATATCCTGCATATCTTACTTTCTTGACCAATCCAGATTGTAAATTTTTTTATTTTAAATCTGATATCAAGATCATTCTTTTTACAAATATACACTTACTGATAACCATCTTGCAAATGCTTTCTTGCTCACATGAGCTTTATGATAAGTGTAAGTAAGAGCTCTCATCAGGCTAATTCAAAAACTGAAAACACTTCACTTCTCACCTGTTCTAAAGTGGTGTATCCTTTCAAGAAGGTGATAAACATGCATGAGAAGATCATTTCGAAAGTAAACAAATTCAACTTATTGAATGTTTTCATTCATAATTGAATATCTAAGGCACCAGAGAACCTATTAAGTTTCTGATGTGCAATTTGCTCCATCTTCTCTACATCATTTTTTAAAGTAAAGTGAGTGTTTCGCAAGAGTTCAGATGAAATTAGGTTTCTTAACCTTAAATCTGACCCTCTTGAGAAAACCAGCTAAGAAATCTTACTCTCACTCATTCTAAGAGTTCATTGAGTGTATTTTCATGAAAACACTTTATCTTGGTTTATTGACTTAATATATATTCATCTCAACTAACCAAGAAAGGACCCAATTGAATTTTCAATGGGTACCAGAAACTGCTTTATCTTGCAGGTTCAACCAAGTGAAAAGAACTCAACACACAAATGAGTTCAGTGGAGAATTAAGAGGATTCTGAAGAATCTCTTATGAGAACAAGCTGAGATGGATCAAGCTAATAAAAAGTCTGATTTATCATTCTTTACAATAGCTACAAAATTCTTTCAAAAAGAATTTACTGAAGATCTTGGGGTGCTCATCTCATTCTCATCAAGCAAATCAAATTGGAAGATTGTTGGCTGCATATCCTGGACCCATTGCAAATCACACATTCAGAAAGTGGTGAAGTCCTCTGAAAAGAAATCCATCTATGGAGCTCTCCAAAGCTTCTACAACAACTTCTGAGAAATCTAGCAAGATGAGAAAGCAACTAGGGGCAATTCCTGAAAAGAATTATTTCAAAGAAGACTCTGAATATTCCCCTCAAGCAACAAGTCTCAGAAAGTGAACTCAGAATCACTTTTGGCACCAGAAATCAAAATCCTCAAGGATCACATTCAATTCCAAAGTGAGGTATTACTGAAACTAAAACATTATATGCAAATTGTTGTTGTGCGTGAAATATGTATGAACTATGTATATGCATATTTGATTTAATTGTGTGAAAACATTTTTCAAATTAAATGCATTGCATCAACATGTCATCTGCATAAAACATATCCCTCTCACACCGTATCAAATCCTCTGAGAAGACCAACTCCAGAAGTCAACCTTCTCAAGCATTTGGTCAAACTCAGAAAGTAAGTTATCGTGGATAATTGCAACTCAGACTTATCCAAGATGGTCCAAGAGCAAAGAGGAAATACTGCTGACTCCTCTTCTGAGGAAGATGCAACAAGGTTCCGGGTGGAACATTGCACCCTAGACGCTGGAAGCTCAAGGAAGGAGCCCAAAAAGAAGCAACCTGAAGCTTCTGTGGCGGATCCTTCAGAAGCAACCACGACTGAGGTTGCTGGTGTGGATGCTGAGTCTCTGACTCAGAAAATGGATGACATCCAGAAGGAAATTGATCAGCCTTCTGAGACTCAAGTTGCTGACCAAGCCATGCATCCTCCACCACTACCTTCTCCACCAATGTCTCAGGAAGGAGCTGAGAAAATTCAAGAAGAGGTACAACATCAACAAACTCCTCCCTCTTCATCTCAGAAAGGACCAACTTCTGATGCTGGTCATGTCTCTTCTGAGACCCCTAAAGAATATAAGGAAACTCGTGTCTCAACACACGTTGAAGTGCCAGGGACCACCAGCACTGGGCTCAGCTCAGAGGTGGGCACTGACGCTACCGTGGCTGCCAGCGTAGTAGCAGTTGAGGCATTTGTTGTCGGTAGTTTCTTAGAAGGGACTCAGACTGAGAAAGACTCTCAGAAGGAATCTGAGGTTCACATGGTTGATGTCACTCAGATCGCTCCTCTCTCCTTCAACAAATCGGGTCCCTCCTTCTCCATCTTTGAGTCCATGATTGGAGCGGGCTTCGAATTTGGAAGTATGGTGCAATAGTGTAGCCCAGAATGAGAAACTCTTCATCAGAAAGCTTCTGCCACGCACTGTCATCAATATATTATCAGAACAGGCAACGATTCTCTTTCGAAAGTGGATTGCCACTTAAGGGCTTGAGAAACCATTTGGTAATGGGTGTTGTGCTTCAGAATCGAACCCATACAAAATTTAACCTAGAGAAAATTAATTTACCTTTTCCTTTGGGTAATTACTTTCTTCAACGGTCAAATTACCCCCTCTCTACTACTTGGTGACACTCAGAAGAGTGGCCCTTCCTAAGCTCATCATCTCATATATGATGGCTGCAGTGGCTAAGGGGAAGGAAAAGCATGGTGCCTTGCCTTATGGGATGGTTCTTACAAGAATCCTCAAGTATCTCATTTCCCTTTTGAGAATGAGAGCTGTTTCCTCCCTTCTGGATGTGTCTTCACTCAGGTTTCCTTCAGGCAAATCACCAAAGGAAAGCAAACGGGTTCTGAACCCAAAGAGAAAGCCAATGTCTCCTGGCCATCAAGGAAAAGACAGGCTGCCACTGAGGTTCTGAAGCTGAATCAGAATCCAAGAAGAAGCCTAGGCATTCTCAAGGAAAATTAGAGAAGAACCAGCTTGAGAAATCCACCTCAGAGAGCTCAGAACCAGAAAACACAGATCAGATTCTGGAAGATACTAACAGTGAGAAAACTGTGTCTTCAGAAAGCTCATCTAGCTCACATTCTGATAATGATACTCCTCCTCCAACAAGGCTAGAGAAAACTCCCTTACAAGAGGAACTAGCGGACTTCTCAAGCCTCAAAGGGTATTCATATCAGTGAGCCATCTCAGTTGAGACTAGTGAAAGAGAAAGTGAGGATAATGTGATATTCATGACTATCCTGAGGTCAAAGGCAGAGATAGCTGCAAAGAAATTGGCTGCACAAAAAAAGAGCACAAGGAGCCACTAGCTCCAAAAGGAAAGATGCTGAGGTCTTTGAAGCTTATATTGTGATTGAGGATGCATCAGAAACTAGTGCTCTTCCCACTCAGTAATTTGGGTATACACAAGCTCCAGCACCCTCTCCTAATGATAATCTAGCCATAATTCCCTATGTGAGAAACCACAGAATCTGTCAAGGGTCTCTGAAGAGGTTTATCATTCAAAAAAAAAAAAAAAAAAAAAAACTCTACCTCTGAATCAGCAAGTGCCTTCCTCGGTGAAGAATTATGTGATCAAGACATAGAAGAATCTGAAGCTGCTTTGTCTCAGAAGAATTCAGCTTCTGAATCTGAACCAGAAAAGAATTATGAGGAATTAAGTCCTGCAGCAGTTTCTCAGGGAACTCAGGGGGTCGATTTCTAAAGCACCTGCTACCACTTCCTCCATCGATTCTCTGAGGATTGATCTGCTTTTGAGAAACCAAAGAGAAATGGCAGCAAGGCAAAATAGGCTTGAGGCGGGAATTTTAAAATCCGAAGCCAACTCAGAGAGCATGAAGCACCTCTGTTGAGAATTCTGGACGCTCTTGAGAAGAAACAAGGCTGAAGTTCTGCATTTTCTTGTCCTCTCTTTTTGATGATGCCAAAGGGGAGAAAATGTAGGAAATATGGGTTGAAAGATTACTGGTTTCTGAAGGAAACAGGGGGAGATAGAAGTGAGGGGGAGAGACTCTCTCTAAAAGAAACATCATCATGCATAGCATAATATTTAGCATTTACTGCATTCTCTCTTAATTCATGAATAATATGCTGATGTATGTTTAATATGATTCTGAGTCATGAATACAAAGTTTCTGGATGCGTATGTTATTAAAGTTAATTATCATGAATATATATCTTGCTTTCTGAGCATTTTTGTGAATTATATAATTGCAAGATTCATGAAAAACTTATTTTACTCTCTGGTTTGTATTCTGCTGTGAATTAATCAATCTCTAATTTACTTCTGGAAATTTCTCTCTTGAGAAAATGAAGGAAATAATAGAAAGATAGATTAAAATTGCACAAGGAACCTATCATTAAGCTTCTGATCTTAAAGAAAGGTTTCCTTCAAACGATTCTACAAAATATTTCCTAAATTGATTTGTCATCATCAAAAAGGGGGAGATTGTAAGCTCCAGCACCCTTCCAAGAAGTGTTAATGATTGGAAATCATTAAAGACTTGGTTTTGAATGATAACAAATTAATATAAAGAAAATATTTTGTTAGAATAATTTAATGGGTGTTGATATATGCAGTGAAAAAGCTATTTGAGATAGCTAAAATACACAAGAAAGTTGGAACTACAAGCACTCAAAGCACATGGCTCTATAAGCGCAAGAAGAAAGAAGAACAAAGCCTCTCAAAAGGAAATCAAGGCATGAGAAAGCTATTGAGCAACCTGCGAAGAAGACATGAGAAAGCGCTCTGAGAAATGCACTCAGAATCTTCTTAGAAGGATTGCATGAGTTGTCATTCATATGTGGAAGGCTAAAATTCAACACTAAGTAACCTCAAGTATCAAGACATATTCAAAGCTAAGAAGGCATCAGAAAGGGTGTCTCGAAAGCAACAAGGTGAAAGAGTGTTTCTGAGAAGGAAACAAAATTTACTCGGAAGGGTCTCAGAAGACCATGCAAATTTTGTTTCTCAGAAGGACCTTCTCTCAGAAGGATGTTCACTCAGAAGGGTTCCTCTCAGAAGGCTATGAATGATTGAGTTCTCAGAAGGCAGTCCTCTCAGAAAGCTCTCAGAAGGCAGTACTCTCAGAAAGCTCTCAGAAAGCAGTCCTCTCAGAAAGCTCTCAGAAGGCAGTCCTCTCAGAAAGCTCTCAGAAGGCAGTCCTCTCAGAAAGCTCTCAGAAGGCAGTACTCTCGGAAAGCTCTCAGAAAGCAGTCCTCTCAGAAAGCTCTCAGAAGGTAGTCTCTCAGAAGGACATATCAGAAAGTCTTGGGAACTGTGCACAACGGCTATAATCTGGAAAAGGCTATAAATAAGCTCCCAACAAGACACAAAGCGAGCTTGCACGTTGCTGCAATGCTGCCAAATTTCCTAGTGATGTTAGAACATTAATTCAACTTTATAACACATCACTAACAGCATCTAGGGTCACTCTAAGGAATTAAATCAAATCTTTTCTACTCATATTCCTTGAGAAACCCGAGATTCTGTAGAAGAGAAATTTTCTCTCAAAAGAAAATTTCTTGAAATCTTCTATTCTTATTCTTTCATTAGATAACATCCTTGTTGTTGCAAGCTTTGAATAGGAGTTGTTTAATGATATCCTTTGTTCATTCAAAGTCCTTAAGCATTTGTTTGTAAGTGCTTTACGCACACACTTTTCAAACACAAATCTGTATTTATTTGTAAAAGTCTCACTCATGTGGAGTTGAGCAATTAGAGCCTGAAGAGGCTAGGAAAAGAATACTTGTAAAAGTCTCATGGTAAATGAGCAAGTAGCCTGAAGAGGCCAATCAAAGAATACTAGTCTTGCTCATGGTGTTGAGTTAAGCAAGAGAAGCCAGAAGTGGCTTGATGAAAGAATATTAATCTCTTACTTATAAGAGTGGAGTAAAAAGTCCTTAATTGTTTAAGGCAAGGAAGTCCTCGTAATGAGGCAAGGAAATCCACTTTGGGTTGTGAAGTGGTGGAAGTCCTTTACGTGTTAAAGGCAAGGTTGCCTGGGAAGGCACAATAAGAAGAATATCCTGAGGGAGCCTGGGAAGGCTTCGATAGGAAAGAATATCCATGCTTAGCCTGGAAAGGCTTGTGGAAAGAATATTCACTGCAGAGCCTGAAGAGGCTAGAAGAAAGAATACTTGAGAGAGCCTGAGAAGGCTTGATAATATCTGTAACTTTGAAGAAAGTTAGTGGAACTCAAACAATTGTTTGAGAACTGGATGTAGGCATCATTGGCCGAACCAGTATAAAATTGTGTTCACTTTCTATACTTCTCTGAACTTTATTGCTAGTTTAATTTCTAGTTGCTTAATCTTTATCTTAATTCACACTCTATATAAAGTATAAGATGCATGATATTAACTAGCTTTTTCTATCAGAAAATTACATCAGAGAGAAAGACAACTTTTGAAGTGAAAACGTGCAAGAATACAATGAGTTCTTAGAGCAGATTTTCTATAAACCAGTCATCGTAATTCTTCATATACGGATTCGTTAACCGTTGGATCGAGCTGAAAATTTATGAGAATGTTAAGGACACATAGTTCTAACATTTGAACGGTTGGATCTTTGATTCGATGACTGGGGTGAGAGATATTAATAACGTAATGAACCAGTACAAATTATGCTCTCACCAGAAAGTAATATCAGAAACTCCGTATGAGGGTTCTGAGGCTCTATGACCATTTCTCTCTGAACAAGAATGTGTTTCTGAAGTTTATAGTATATTATTATGTGCGTAGATATTATCTTGAATAAGTTCCTAATTCTTCATATTAGATAACTTATCTAGAAAGTGTCTCTATACATGGTTTCTAGTTGCTACAACTATGTTAATATCTCATGTATATCTTGAATACATTATCATGTTAATATAGTTATTATTATACTAACACTCTTTCATTATAACTACAAGTATTTACACTTGATAGTTATAATCTACAAGTTTTAGAAATCACCAAGAAGGTTGATCTTCTCAGAAAGCAAAGGTTCTGAGAAACTTACTCTCAAGAAGGACTCTCCGCTGCGACTCAGAAGGATACCCTTCTGAGAAGTGGTTTTGAAAGAAAGAGTTTTAGAAGAGAGTATTTTGAAAATCTTAGCACGATTCAACCCCC
>RYYW01000119.1:88941-110639 GCA_013621005.1 Aeschynomene evenia | reverse complement strand
ATGATGTAATGAGCCTAGTCCTAATTGAGTGTATTGAGCTTCATTTCGTCTTACTTTGGTCAATGGCTCCATTTAGTCACTAGGATGTTGTAGATAACAAAGGATGATGTAATGAGCCTATTTTTGGTCCTAATTGAGTGTATTGAGCTTCATTTCGTCTTACTTTGGTCAATGGCTCCATTTTAGTCACTAGGATGTTGTAGATAACCAAAGGATGATGTAATGAGCCTCTTTTTGTCCTAATTGAGTGTATTGAGCTTCATTTCGTCTTACTTTGGTCAATGCATTTTTCACTAGGATGTTGTAGATAACCAAAGGATGATGTAATGAGCCTTTTGGTCCTAATTGAGTGTATTGAGCTTCATTTTGTCTTACTTTGGTCAATGGCTCCATTTTAGTCACTAGGATGTTGTAGATAACCAGCCTATTTTGGTCCTAATTGAGTGTATTGAGCTTCATTGGTCTTACTTTGTCAATCTCCATTTTAGTCACTAGATGTTGTAGATAACCAAAGGATGATGTAATGAGCCTTTTGGTCCTAATTGAGTGTATTGAGCTTCATTTCGTCTTACTTTGGTCAATGGCTCCATTTTAGTCACTAGGATGTTGTAGATAACCAAAGGATGATGTAATGAGCCTATTTTTGGTCCTAATTGAGTGTATTGAGCTTCATTTCGTCTTACTTTGGTCAATGGCTCCATTTAGTCACTAGGATGTTGTAGATAACCAAAGGATGATGTAATGAGCCTATTTTGTCCTAATTGAGTGTATTGAGCTTCATTTGGTCTTACTTTGATCAATTCATCCATTTTAGTCATTAGGATGTTGTAGATAACCAAAGGATGATGTAATGAGCCTATTTGGTCCTAATTGAGTGTATTGAGCTTCATTTGGTCTTACTTTGGTCAATGGCTCCATTTTAGTCACTAGGATGTTGTAGATAACCAAAGGATGATGTAATGAGCCTATTTTGGTCCTAATTGAGTGTATTGAGCTTCATTTCGTCTTACTTTGGTCAATGGCTCCATTTTAGTCACTAGGATGTTGTAGATAACCAAAGGATGATGTAATGAGCCTATTTTGGTCCTAATTGAGTGTATTGAGCTTCATTTGTCTTACTTTGGTCAATGGCTCCATTTTAGTCACTAGGATGTTGTAGATAACCAAAGGATGATGTAATGAGCCTATTTTGGTCCTAATGAGTGTATTGAGCTTCATTTGGTCTTACTTTGATCAATTCATCCATTTTAGTCATTAGGATGTTGTAGATAACCAAAGGATGATGTAATGAGCCTATTTGGTCCTAATTGAGTGTATGAGCTTCATTTGGTCTTACTTTGGTCAATGGCTCCATTTTAGTCACTAGGATGTTGTAGATAACCAAAGGATGATGTAATGAGCCTATTTTGGTCCTAATTGAGTGTATTGAGCTTCATTTCGTCTTACTTTGGTCAATGGCTCCATTTTAGTCACTAGGATGTTGTAGATTGACCAGAATCAAATTTTAGTCACTAACCAGCCTCTTTTGGTCCTAATTGATTGTATTGAGCTTCATTTCGTCTTACTTTGGTCAATGGCTCCATTTTAGTCACTAGGATGTTGTAGATAACCAAAGGATGATGTAATGAGCCTATTTTTGGTCCTAATTGAGTGTATTGAGCTTCATTTGGTCTTACTTTGATCAATTCATCCATTTTAGTCATTAGTATGTTGTAGATAACTAAAGGATGATGTAATGAGCCTATTTTGGTCCTAATTGAGTGTATTGAGCTTCATTTCGTCTTACTTTGGTCAATGGCTCCATTTTAGTCACTAGGATGTTGTAGTAACCAAAGGATGATGTAATGAGCCTATTTTGGTCCTAATTGAGTGTATTGAGCTTCATTTGGTCTTACTTTGATCAATTCATCCATTTTAGTCATTAGTATGTTGTAGATAACAAAGGATGATGTAATGAGCCTATTTTGGTCCTAATTGAGTGTATTGAGCTTCATTTCGTCTTACTTTGGTCAATGGCTCCATTTTAGTCACTAGGATGTTGTAGATAACCAAAGGATGATGTAATGAGCCTTTTGGTCCTAATTGAGTGTATTGAGCTTCATTTCGTCTTACTTTGGTCAATGGCTCCATTTTAGTCACTAGGATGTTGTAGATAACCAAAGGATGATGTAATGAGCCTATTTTGGTCCTAATTGAGTGTATTGAGCTTCATTTGGTCTTACTTTGATCAATTCATCCATTTTAGTCATTAGTATGTTGTAGATAACAAAGGATGATGTAATGAGCCTATTTTGGTCCTAATTGAGTGTATTGAGCTTCATTTCGTCTTACTTTGGTCAATGGCTCCATTTTAGTCACTAGGATGTTGTAGATAACCAAAGGATGATGTAATGAGCCTATTTTGGTCCTAATTGAGTGTATTGAGCTTCATTTGGTCTTACTTTGATCAATTCATCCATTTTAGTCATTAGATGTTGTAGATAACAAAGGATGATGTAATGAGCCTATTTTGGTCCTAATTGAGTGTATTGAGCTTCATTTCGTCTTACTTTGGTCAATGGCTCCATTTTAGTCACTAGGATGTTGTAGATAACCAAAGGATGATGTAATGAGCCTATTTTGGTCCTAATTGAGTGTATTGAGCTTCATTTCGTCTTACTTTGGTCAATGGCTCCATTTTAGTCACTAGGATGTTGTAGATAACCAAAGGATGATGTAATGAGCCTATTTTGGTCCTAATTGAGTGTATTGAGCTTCATTTGGTCTTACTTTGGTCAATGGCTCCATTTTAGTCACTAGGATGTTGTAGATAACCAAAGGATGATGTAATGAGCCTATTTTGGTCCTAATTGATTGTATTGAGCTTCATTTCGTCTTACTTTGGTCAATGGCTCCATTTTAGTCACTAGGATGTTGTAGATAACCAAAGGATGATGTAATGAGCCTATTTTGGTCCTAATTGAGTGTATTGAGCCTTCATTTGGTCTTACTTTGATCAATTCATCCATTTTAGTCATTAGGATGTTGTAGATAACAAAGGATGATGTAATGAGCCTATTTTGGTCCTAATTGAGTGTATTGAGCTTCATTTGTCTTACTTTGGTCAATGGCTCCATTTTAGTCACTAGGATGTTGTAGATAACCAAAGGGATGAATGTATAATGAGCCTATTTTTGGTCCTAATTGAGTGTATTGAGCTTCATTTGGTCCTTACTTTGATCAAATTCATCCATTTTAGTCATTAGGATGTTGTAGATAACCAAAAGGATGATGTAATGAGCCTATTTTGGTCCTAATTGAGTGTATTGAGCTTCATTATGGTCTTACTTTGGTCAATGGCTTCCATTTTAGTCACTAGGATGTTGTAGATAACCAAAGGATGATGTAATGAAGCCTCTTTTGGTCCTAATTGATTGTATTGAGCTTCATTTCGTCTTACTTTGGTCAATGGCTCCATTTTAGTCACTAGGATGTTGTAGATAACCAAAGGATGATGTAATGAGCTCTTTTGGGTCCTAATTGATTGTATTGAGCTTCATTTGTCTTACTTTGGTCAATGGCTCCATTTTAGTCACTAGGATGTTGTAGATAACCAAAGGATGATGTAATGAGCCTATTTTGGTCCTAATTGAGTGTATTGAGCTTCATTTGGTCTTACTTTGATCAATTCATCCATTTTAGTCATTAGTATGTTGTAGATAACTAAAGGATGATGTAATGAGCCTATTTTGGTCCTAATTGAGTGTATTGAGCTTCATTTCGGTCTTACTTTGGTCAATGGCTCCATTTTAGTCACTAGGATGTTGTAGATAACCAAAGGATGATATAATGAGCCTATTTTGGTCCTAATTGATTGTATTGAGCTTCATTTCGTCTTACTTTGGTCAATGGCTCCATTTTAGTCACTAGGATGTTGTAGATAACCAAAGGATGATGTAATGAGCCTATTTTGGTCCTAATTGAGTGTATTGAGCTTCATTTGGTCTACTTTGATCAATTCTCCATTTTAGTCATTAGATGTTGTAGATAACTAAGGATGATTAATGAGCCTATTTTGGTCCTAATTGAGTGTATTGAGCTTCATTTCGGTCTTACTTTGGTCCAATGGCTCCATTTTAGTCACTAGGTTGTTGTAGATAACCAAAGGATGATGTAATGAGCCTATTTTGGTCTAATTGAGTGTATTGAGCTTTCATTTCGTCTTACTTGGTCAATTCATCCATTTAGTCATAGGATGTGTAGATAACAAAGGATGATGTAATGAGCCTATTTTGGTCCTAATTGAGTGTATTGAGCTTCATTTGGTCTTACTTTGGTCAATCATCCATTTTAGTCACTAGGATGTTGTAGATAACCAAAGGATGATGTAATGAGCCTATTTTGGTCCTAATTGAGTGTATTGAGCTTCATTTGGTCTTACTTTGGTCAATGGCTCCATTTTAGTCACTAGGATGTTGTAGATAACCAAAGGATGATGTAATGAGCCTATTTTGGTCCTAATTGATGTATTGAGCTTCATTTCGGTCTTACTTTGGTCAATGGCTCCATTTTAAGTCACTAGGGATGTTGTAGATAACCAAAGGATGATGTAATGAGCCTATTTTGGTCCTAATTGAGTGTATTGAGCTTCATTACGTCTTACTTGGTCAATGGCTCCATTTTAGTCACTAGGATGTTGTAGATAACCAAAGGATGAATGTAATGAGCCTCTTTTGGTCCTAATTGATTGTATTGAGCTTCATTTCGTCTTACTTTGGTCAATGGCTCCATTTTAGTCACTAGGATGTTGTAGATAACCAAAGGATGATGTAATGAGCCTATTTTGGTCCTAATTGAGTGTATTGAGCTTCATTTGGTCTTACTTTGGATCAATGTCTCCATTTAGTCACTTAAGTATGTTGTAGATAACTAAAGGATGATGTAATGAGCCTATTTTGGTCCTAATTGAGTGTATTGAGCTTCATTTCGTCTTACTTTGGTCAATGCTCCATTTTAGTCACTAGGATGTTGTAGATAACCAAAGGATGATTAATGAGCCTATTTGGTCCTAATTGAGTGTATTGAGCTTCATTGGTCTACTTTGATCAATTCATCCATTTAGTCATTAGTATGTTGTAGATAACTAAAGGATGATGTAATGAGCCTATTTTGGTCCTAATTGAGTGTATTGAGCTTCATTTCGTCTTACTTTGGTCAATGGCTCCATTTTAGTCACTAGGATGTTGTAGATAACCAAAGGATGATGTAATGAGCCTATTTTGGTCCTAATTGAGTGTATTGAGCTTCATTTCGTCTTACTTTGATCAATTCTCCATTTTAGTCATTAGATGTTGTAGATAACCAAAGGATGATGTAATGAGCCTATTTTGGTCCTAATTGAGTGTATTGAGCTTCATTTGTCTTACTTTGGTCAATGGCTCCATTTTAGTCACTAGGATGTTGTAGATAACCAAAGGATGATGTAATGAGCCTCTTTTGTCCTAATTGATTGTATTGAGCTTCATTTGGTCTTACTTTGGTCAATGCTCCATTTTAGTCACTAGATGTTGTAGATAACAAAGGATGATGTAATGAGCCTTTTTTGGTCCTAATTGAGTGTATTGAGCTTCATTTTGTCTTACTTTGGTCAATGGCTCCATTTTAGTCACTAGGATGTTGTAGATAACCAAAGGATGATGTAATGAGCCTATTTTGGTCCTAATTGAGTGTATTGAGCTTTCATTTGGTCTTACTTTGATTCAATTCATCCATTTTAGTCATCTAGTATGTTGTAGATAACCAAAGGATGATGTAATGAGCCTTTTTGGTCCTAATTGAGTGTATTGAGCTTCATTTCGTCTTACTTTGGTCAATGGCTCCATTTTAGTCACTAGGATGTTGTAGATAACCAAAGGATGATGTAATGAGCCTCTTTTGGTCCTAATTGATTGTATTGAGCTTCATTTCGTCTTACTTTGGTCAATGGCTCCATTTTAGTCACTAGGATGTTGTAGATAACCAAAGGATGATCTAATGAGCCTATTTTGGTCCTAATTGAGTGTATTGAGCTTCATTTGGTCTTACTTTGATCAATTCATCCATTTTAGTCATTAGTATGTTGTAGATAACTAAAGGATGATGTAATGAGCCTATTTTGGTCCTAATTGAGTGTATTGAGCTTCATTTCGTCTTACTTTGGTCAATGGCTCCATTTTAGTCACTAGGATGTTGTAGATAAACCAAAGGATGATTAATGAGCCTATTTTGGTCCTAATTGAGTGTATTGAGCTTCATTAGGTCTTACTTTGGTCAATGGCTCCATTTTAGTCACTTAGGATGTTGTA
This sequence comes from Aeschynomene evenia, assembly GCA_013621005.1. Taxonomy (NCBI): domain Eukaryota; kingdom Viridiplantae; phylum Streptophyta; class Magnoliopsida; order Fabales; family Fabaceae; genus Aeschynomene; species Aeschynomene evenia. The sequence continues at coordinate 104,316 of RYYW01000119.1, read as the reverse complement.
GATAACCAAAGGATGATGTAATGAGCCTCTTTTGGTCCTAATTGATTGTATTGAGCTTCATTTCGTCTTAACTTTGGTCAATGGCTCCATTTTAGTCACTAGGATGTTGTAGATAACCAAAAGGATGATGTAATGAGCCTATTTTGGTCCTAATTGAGTGTATTGAGCTTCATTTGGTCTTACTTTGATCAATTCATCCATTTAGTCATTAGTATGTTGTAGATAACTAAAGGATGATGTAATGAGCCTATTTTGGTCCTAATTGAGTGTATTGAGCTTCATTTCGTCTTACTTTGGTCAATGGCTCCATTTTAGTCACTAGGATGTGTAATAACCAAAGGATGATGTAATGAGCCTTTTTTTTTTTTTTTTTTTTTTTTTTTTTTTTTTTTTTTTTTATTGTTGAGCCTTTTTGGTCCTAATTGAGTGTATTGAGCTTCATTTTGTCTTACTTTGGTCAATGGCTCCATTTTAGTCACTAGGATGTTGTAGATAACCAAAGGATGATGTAATGAGCCTATTTTTGGTCCTAATTGAGTGTATTGAGCTTCATTTCGTCTTACTTTGGTCAATGGCTCCATTTTAGTCACTAGGATGTTGTAGATAACCAAAGGATGATGTAATGAGCCTATTTTGGTCCTAATTGAGTGTATTGAGCTTCATTTCGTCTTACTTTGGTCAATGCTCCATTTTAGTCACTAGGATGTTGTAGATAACCAAAGGATGATGTAATGAGCCTATTTGGTCCTAATTGAGTGTATTGAGCTTCATTTTGTCTTACTTTGTCAATGGCTCCATTTTAGTCACTAGGATGTTGTAGATAACCAAAGGATGATTAATGAGCCTATTTTGGTCCTAATTGAGTGTATTGAGCTTCATTTCGTCTTACTTTGGTCAATGGCTCCATTTTAGTCACTAGGATGTTGTAGATAACCAAAGGATGATGTAATGAGCCTATTTTGGTCCTAATTGAGTGTATTGAGCTTTCATTAGGTCTTACTTTGGTCAATGGCTCCATTTTAGTCACTAGGATGTTGTAGATAACCAAAGGATGATGTAATGAGCCTCTTTTGGTCCTAATTGATTGTATTGAGCTTCATTTCGTCTTACTTTGGTCAATGGCTCCATTTTAGTCACTAGGATGTTGTAGATAACCAAAGGATGATGTAATGAGCCTATTTTGGTCCTAATTGAGTGTATTGAGCTTCATTTGGTCTTACTTTGGTCAATGCTCCATTTTAGTCACTAGTATGTTGTAGATAACTAAAGGATGATGTAATGAGCCTATTTTGGTCCTAATTGAGTGTATTGAGCTTCATTTCGTCTTACTTTGGTCAATGGCTCCATTTTAGTCACTAGGATGTTGTAGATAACCAAAGGATGATGTAATGAGCCTATTTTGGTCCTAATTGAGTGTATTGAGCTTCATTTGGTCTTACTTTGGTCAATTCATCCATTTTAGTCATTAGATGTTGTAGATAACCAAAGGATGATGTAATGAGCCTATTTTGGTCCTAATTGAGTGTATTGAGCTTCATTTCGTCTTACTTTGGTCAATGGCTCCATTTTAGTCACTAGGATGTTGTAGATAACCAAAGGATGATGTAATGAGCCTATTTGGTCCTAATTGAGTGTATTGAGCTTCATTTGGTCTTACTTTGGTCAATGCTCCATTTTAGTCACTAGGATGTTGTAGATAACCAAAGGATGATGTAATGAGCCTATTTTGGTCCTAATTGAGTGTATTGAGCTTCATTTCGTCTTACTTTGGTCAATGGCTCCATTTTAGTCACTAGGATGTTGTAGATAACCAAAGGATGATGTAATGAGCCTTTTTGGTCCTAATTGGAGTGTATTTGAGCTTCATTTGGTCTTACTTTGGTCAATGGCTCCATTTTAGTCACTAGGATGTTGTAGATAACCAAAGGATGATGTAATGAGCCTATTTTGGTCCTAATTGAGTGTATTGAGCTTCATTTGTCTTACTTTGGTCAATGGCTCCATTTTAGTCACTAGGATGTTGTAGATAACCAAAGGATGATGTAATGAGCCTCTTTTGGTCCTAATTGATTGTATTGAGCTTCATTTCGTCTTACTTTGGTCAATGGCTCCATTTTAGTCACTAGGATGTTGTAGATAACCAAAGGATGATGTAATGAGCCTATTTTTGGTCCTAATTGAGTGTATTGAGCTTCATTTCGTCTTACTTTGGTCAATGCTCCATTTAGTCATTAGGATGTTGTAGATAACCAAAGGATGATGTAATGAGCCTATTTTGGTCCTAATTGAGTGTATTGAGCTTCATTTTGGTCTTACTTTGGTCAATGGCTCCATTTTAGTCACTAGGATGTTGTAGATAACCAAAGGATGATGTAATGAGCCTATTTTGGTCCTAATTGAGTGTATTGAGCTTCATTTGGTCTTACTTTGGTCAATGGCTCCATTTTAGTCACTAGGATGTTGTAGATAACCAAAGGATGATGTAATGAGCCTTTTTGGTCCTAATTGAGTGTATTGAGCTTCATTTCGTCTTACTTTGGTCAATGGCTCCATTTTAGTCACTAGGATGTTGTAGATAACCAAAGGATGATGTAATGAGCCTCTTTTGGTCCTAATTGATTGTATTGAGCTTCATTTCGTCTTACTTTGGTCAATGGCTCCATTTTAGTCACTAGGATGTTGTAGATAACCAAAGGAATGATGTAATGAGCCTATTTTGGTCTTAATTTGAGTGGTATTGAGCTTCATTTGGTCTTACTTTGATCAATTCATCCATTTTAGTCATTAGTATGTTGTAGATAACTAAAGGATGATGTAATGAGCCTATTTTGGTCCTAATTGAGTGTATTGAGCTTCATTCGTCTTACTTTGGTCAATGGCTCCATTTTAGTCACTAGGATGTTGTAGATAACCAAAGGATTGATGTAATGAGCCTATTTTGGTCCTAATTGAGTGTATTGAGCTTCATTTAGGTCTTACTTTGGTCAATGGCTCCATTTTAGTCACTAGGATGTTGTAGATAACCAAAGGATGATGTAATGAGCCTCTTTTGGTCCTAATTGATTGTATTGAGCTTCATTTCGGTCTTACTTTGGTCAATGGCTCCATTTTAGTCACTAGGATGTTGTAGATAACCAAAGGATGATTAATGAGCCTATTTTGGTCCTAATTGAGTGTATTGAGCTTCATTTGGTCTTACTTTGATCAATTCATCCATTTTAGTCATTAGTATGTTGTAGATAACTAAAGGATGATGTAATGAGCCTTTTTGGTCCTAATTGATTGTATTGAGCTTCATTTCGTCTTACTTTGGTCAATGGCTCCATTTTAGTCACTAGGATGTTGTAGATAACCAAAGGATGATGTAATGAGCCTATTTTGGTCCTAATTGAGTGTATTGAGCTTCATTTGGTCTTACTTTGATCAATTCATCCATTTTAGTCATTAGTATGTTGTAGATAACTAAAGGATGATGTAATGAGCCTATTTTGGTCCTAATTGAGTGTATTGAGCTTCATTTCGTCTTACTTTGGTCAATGGCTCCATTTTAGTCACTAGGATGTTGTAGATAACCAAAGGATGATGTAATGAGCCTCTTTTGGTCCTAATTGAGTGTATTGAGCTTCATTTCGTCTTACTTTGGTCAATGGCTCCATTTTAGTCACTAGGATGTTGTAGATAACCAAAGGATGATCTAATGAGCCTATTTTGGTCCTAATTGAGTGTATTGAGCTTCATTTGGTCTTACTTTGATCAATTCATCCATTTTAGTCATTAGTATGTTGTAGATAACTAAAGGATGATGTAATGAGCCTATTTTGGTCCTAATTGAGTGTATTGAGCTTCATTTCGTCTTACTTTGGTCAATGGCTCCATTTTAGTCACTAGGATGTTGTAGATAACCAAAGGATGATGTAATGAGCCTATTTTGGTCCTAATTGAGTGTATTGAGCTTCATTTCGTCTTACTTTGGTCAATGGCTCCATTTTAGTCACTAGGATGTTGTTAGATAACCAAAGGATGATGTAATGAGCCTCTTTTGGTCCTAATTGAGTGTATTGAGCTTCATTTGGTCTTTACTTTGGTCAATGTCATCCATTGATTAGTCAGCTTAGGATGTTGTAGATAACAAAGGCATTAGTATGTTTGATACTAAGGTGTTGGCCTATTTTGGTCCTAATTGAGTGTATTGAGCTTCATTTCGTCTTACTTTGGTCAATGGCTCCATTTTAGTCACTAGGATGTTGTAGATAACCAAAGGATGATATAATGAGCCTATTTGGTCCTAATTGAGTGTATTGAGCTTCATTTGGTCTTACTTTGGATCAATTCATCCATTTTAGTCATTAGTATGTTGTAGATAACTAAGGATGATGTAATGAGCCTATTTTGGTCCTAATTGAGTGTATTGAGCTTCATTTACGTCTTACTTTGGTCCAATGGGCTCCATTTTAGTCATCTCTACTTTGTAGATTATATGTTGTTTAGATAACCAAAGGATGATGTAATGAGCCTATTTTTGGTCCTAATTGAGTGTATTGAGCTTCATTTGTCTTACTTTGGTCAATGGCTCCATTTTAGTCACTAGGATGTTGTAGATAACCAAAGGATGATGTAATGAGCCTTTTTGGTCCTAATTGATTGTATTGAGCTTCATTTCGTCTTACTTTGGTCAATGGCTCCATTTTAGTCACTAGGATGTTGTAGATAACCAAAGGATGATGTAATGAGCCTATTTTGGTCCTAATTGAGTGTATTGAGCTTCATTTGGTCTTACTTTGATCAATTCATCCATTTTAGTCATTAGTATGTTGTAGATAACTAAAGGATGATGTAATGAGCCTATTTTTGGTCCTAATTGAGTGTATTGAGCTTCATTTCGTCTTACTTTGGTCAATGGCTCCATTTTAGTCACTAGGATGTTGTAGATAACCAAAGGATGATGTAATGAGCCTATTTGGTCCTAATTGAGTGTATTGAGCTTCATTTCGTCTTACTTTGGTCAATGGCTCCATCTTAGTCACTAGGATGTTGTAGATAACCAAAGGATGATGTAATGAGCCTATTTGGTCCTAATTGAGTGTATTGAGCTTCATTTCGTCTTACTTTGGTCAATGGCTCCATTTTAGTCACTAGATGTTGTAGATAACCAAAGGATGATGTAATGAGCCTCTTTTTGGTCCTAATTGAGTGTATAGAGCTTCGTTTGGTCTTACTTTGGTCAATGGCTCCATTTTAGTCACTAGGATGTTGTAGATAACCAAAGGATGATGTAATGAGCCTATTTTGGTCCTAATTGAGTGTATTGAGCTTCATTTTGTCTTACTTTGGTCAATGGCTCCATTTTAGTCACTAGGATGTTGTAGATAACCAAAGGATGATGTAATGAGCCTATTTTGGTCCTAATTGAGTGTATTGAGCTTCATTTGGTCTTACTTTGTCAATGCATCCATTTTAGTCACTTAGATGTTGTAGATAACCAAAGGATGATGTAATGAGCCTATTTTGGTCCTAATTGAGTGTATTGAGCCTTGTCTTACTTTGGTCATGCTCCATTTTGTCATAGGTGTTGTAGATAACAAAGATGATAATGAGCTATTTGCAATGGTTGAGCTCATTTCTCTTACTTTGGTCAATTCCATTTAGTCACTAGGATGTTGTAGATAACCAAAGGATGATGTAATGAGCCTATTTTGGTCCTAATTGAGTGTATTGAGCTTCATTTGGTCTTACTTTGATCAATTCATCCATTTTAGTCATTAGTATGTTGTAGATAACCAAAGGATGATGTAATGAGCCTATTTGGTCCTAATTGAGTGTATTGAGCTTCATTTCGTCTTACTTTGGTCAATGGCTCCATTTAGTCACTAGGATGTTGTAGATAACAAAGGATGATGTAATGAGCCTATTTTGGTCCTAATTGAGTGTATTGAGCTTCATTGTCTTACTTTGGTCAATGGCTCCATTTTAGTCACTAGGATGTTGTAGATAACCAAAGGATGATGTAATGAGGCCTCTTTTGGTCCTAATTGAGTTATTGAGCTTCATTCGTCTTACTTTGGTCAATGGCTCATTTTAGTCACTAGGATGTTGTAGATAACCAAAGGATGATGTAATGAGCCTATTTTGGTCCTAATTGAGTGTATTGAGCTTCATTTGGTCTTACTTTCAATTCCATTTTAGTCATTAGTATGTTGTAGATAACTAAAGGATGATGTAATGAGCCTATTTTGGTCCTAATTGAGTGTATTGAGCTTCATTTCGTCTTACTTTGGTCAATGGCTCCATTTTAGTCACTAGGATGTTGTAGATAACCAAAGGATGATGTAATGAGCCTATTTTGGTCCTAATTGAGTGTATTGAGCTTCATTTGGTCTTACTTTGATCAATTCATCCATTTTAGTCATTAGTATGTTGTAGATAACCAAAGGATGATGTAATGAGCCTATTTTGGTCCTAATTGAGTGTATTGAGCTTCATTTGTCTTACTTTGTCAATGGCTCCATTTTAGTCACTAGGATGTTGTAGATAACCAAAGGATGATGTAATGAGCCTTTTGGTCCTAATTGATTGTATTGAGCTTCATTTGTCTTACTTTGGTCAATGGCTCCATTTTAGTCACTAGGTTGTTGTAGATAACCAAAGGATGATGTAATGAGCCTATTTTGGTCCTAATTGAGTGTATTGAGCTTCATTTCGTCTTACTTTGGTCAATGGCTCCATTTAGTCACTAGGATGTTGTAGATAACCAAGGATGATGTAATGAGCCTATTTTGGTCCTAATTGAGTGTATTGAGCTTCATTTGGTCTTACTTTGATCAATTCATCCATTTTAGTCATTAGGATGTTGTAGATAACCAAAGGATGATGTAATGAGCCTATTTGGTCCTAATTGAGTGTATAGAGCTTCATTTGGTCTTACTTTGGTCAATGGCTCCATTTTAGTCACTAGGATGTTGTAGATAACCAAAGGATGATTAATGAGCCTATTTTGGTCCTAATTGAGTGTATTGAGCTTCATTTCGTCTTACTTTGTCAATGGCTCCATTTTAGTCACTAGGATGTTGTAGATAACCAAAGGATGATGTAATGAGCCTATTTTGGTCCTAATTGATTGTATTGAGCTTCATTTGTCTTACTTTGGTCAATGGCTCCATTTTAGTCACTAGGATGTTGTAGATAACCAAAGGATGATGTAATGAGCCTCTTTTGGTCCTAATTGATTGTATTGAGCTTCATTTCGTCTTACTTTGGTCAATGGCTCCATTTTAGTCACTAGGATGTTGTAGATAACCAAAGGATGATAATGAGCCTATTTTGGTCCTAATTGGTATTGAGCTTCATTTGGTCTTACTTGATCAATTCATCCATTTTAGTCATTAGTATGTTGTAGATAACTAAAGGATGATGTAATGAGCCTATTTTGGTCCTAATTGAGTGTATTGAGCTTCATTTCGTCTTACTTTGGTCAATGGCTCCATTTTAGTCACTAGGATGTTGTAGATAACCAAAGGATGATGTAATGAGCCTATTTTGGTCCTAATTGAGTGTATTGAGCTTCATTTGGTCTTACTTTGGTCAATGGCTCCATTTTAGTCACTAGGATGTTGTAGATAACCAAAGGATGATGTAATGAGCCTCTTTTGGTCCTAATTGATTGTATTGAGCTTCATTTCGTCTTACTTTGCAATGGCTCCATTTTAGTCACTAGGATGTTGTAGATAACCAAAGGATGATCTAATGAGCCTATTTTGGTCCTAATTGAGTGTATTGAGCTTCATTTGGTCTTACTTTGATCACATTTTAGTCATTAGTATGTTGTAGATAACTAAAGGATGATGTAATGAGCCTATTTGGTCCTAATTGAGTGTATTGAGCTTCATTTCGTCTTACTTTGGTCAATGGCTCCATTTTAGTCACTAGGATGTTGTAGATAACCAAAGGATGATGTAATGAGCCTATTTTGGTCCTAATTGAGTGTATTGAGCTTCATTTCTTACTTTGATCAATTCATCCATTTTAGTCATTAGTATGTTGTAGATAACTAAAGGATGATGTAATGAGCCTATTTTGGTCCTAATTGAGTGTATTGAGCTTCATTTGTCTTACTTTGGTCAATGGCTCCATTTTAGTCACTAGGATGTTGTAGATAACCAAAGGATGATGTAATGAGCCTATTTTGGTCCTAATTGATTGTATTGAGCTTCATTTCTTTTACTTTGGTCAATGGCTCCATTTTAGTCACTAGGTTGTTGTAGATAACCAAAGGATGATGTAATGAGCCTATTTTGGTNNAGCCATTGACCAAAGTAGGACCAAATGAAGCTCAATACACTCAATCAGGACCAAAGTAGGCTCATTACATCATCCTTTGGTAATCTACAACATCCTAATGACTAAAATGGACGAATTGACCAAAGTAAGACCAAATGATGCTCAATACACTCAATTAGGACCAAAAGGCTCATTACATCATCCTTTGGTTATCTACAACTTCCTAGGACTAAAAAGCCATTGACCAAACTAGACCAAATGAAGCTCAACACTCAATTAGGACCAAAATAGGCTCATTACATCATCCTTTGGTTATCTACAACATAGTGACTAAATGGAGCCATTGACCAAAGTAAGACCAAATGAAGTCAATAGACTCAATCAGGACCAAAGTAGGCTCATTACATCATCCTTTGGTAATCTACAACATCCTAATGACTAAAATGGACGAATTGACCAAAGTAAGACAAATGAAGCACAATAAACTCAATTAGGACCAAAATAGGCTCATTACATCATCTTTTGGTTATCTACAACTTCCTAGTGACTAAAATGAAGCCATTGACCAAAGTAGGACCAAAATAGGCTCATTACATCATCCTTTGGATATCTACAACATCCTAGTGACTAAAATGGAGCCATTGACCAAAGTAAGACCAAATGAAGCTCAATACACTCAATCAGGACCAAAGTAGGCTCATTACATCATCCTTTGGTAATCTACAACATCCTAATGACTAAAATGGACGAATTGACCAAAGTAAGACCAAATGATGCTCAATACACTCAATTAGGACCAAAATAGGCTCATTACATCATCCTTTGGTTATCTACAACTTCCTAGTGACTAAAAGGAGCCATTGACCAAACTAGGACCAAATGAAGCTCAATACACTCAATTAGGACCAAAATAGGCTCATTACATCATCCTTTGGTTATCTACAACATCTAGTGACTAAAATGAAGCCATTGACCAAAGTAAGACCAATGAAGCTCAATACACTCAATTAGGACCAAAATAGGCTCATTACATCATCCTTTGGTTATCTACAACATCCTAGTGACTAAATGGAGCCATTGACCAAAGTAAGACCAATGAAGCTCAATAGACTCAATCAGGACCAAAGTAGGCTCATTACATCATCCTTTGGTAATCTACAACATCCTAATGACTAAAATGGACGAATTGACCAAAGTAAGACTAAATGAAGCACAATAAACTCAATTAGGACCAAAATAGGCTCATTACATCATCCTTTGGTTATCTACAACATCCTAGTGACTAAAATGGGGCCATTGACCAAAGTAAGACCAAATGAAGCTCAATACACTCAATCAGGACCAAAGTAGGCTCATTACATCATCCTTTGGTAATATACAATATCCTAATGACTAAAATGGACGAATTGACCAAAGTAAGACCAAATGATGCTCAATACACTCAATTAGGACCAAAATAGGCTCATTACATCATCCTTTGGTTATCTACAATTCCTAGTGACTAAAATGGAGCCATTGACCAAAGTAGGACCAACTGAAGCTCAACACACTCAATTAGGACTAAAATAGGTTCATTACATCATCCTTTGGTAATCTACAACATCCTAGTGACTAAAATGGACGAATTGACCAAAGTAAGACCAAATGAAGCTCAATACACTCAATTAGGTCCAAAATAGACTCATTACATCATCCTTTGGTAATCCATAACATCCTAGTGACTAAAATGAAAGAATTGACCAAAGTAAGACTAAATGAAGCACAATACACTCAATTAGAACCAAAATAGGCTCATTACATCATCCTTTGGTTATCTACAACATCCTTGTGACTTAAATGGAGCCATTGACCAAAGGTAGACCAAATGAAGCTCAATACACTCAATCAGGACCAAAGTAAGCTCATTACATCATCCTTTGGTAATCAACAACATCCTAATGACTAAAATGGGACGAATTGACCAAAGTAAGGCAACATGATGCTCAATACACTCAATTAGGACCAAAATAGGCTCATTACATCATCCTTTGGTTATCTACACATCCTAGTGACTAAATGGAGCCATTGACCAAAGTAAGACCAAATGAAGCTCAATTCACTCAATCAGGACCAAAGTAGGCTCATTACATCATCCTTTGGTAATTCTACAACATCGTAATGACTAAAATGGACGAATTGACCAAAGTAAGACCAAATGATACCTCAATACACTCAATTAGGACCAAAATAGGCTCATTATACCATCATTCTTTTGGTTATGCTACAACTTCCTAGTGACTAAAATGAAGCCATTGACCAAAGTAGGACCAAATGAAGCTCAATACACTCATCAGGACCAAAAGTAGGCTCATTACATCATCCTTTGGTAATCTACAACTCCTAATGACTAAAATGGACGAATTGACCAAAGTAAGACCAATGATGCTCAATACTCAATTAGGACCAAAATAGGCTCATTACATATCCTTTGGTTATCTACAACTTCCTAGGACTAAAAGGAGCATTGACCAAATAGGACCAATGAAGCTCAATACACTCAATTAGGACCAAATAGGCTCATTACACATCCTTTGGTTATCTACAACTCCTAGTGACTAAAAATGAAGCCATTGACCAAAGTAAGACCACATGAAGCTCAATAGACTCAATCAGGACCAAAGTAGGCTCATTACATCATCCTTTGGTAATCTACAACATCCTAATGACTAAAATGGCACGAATGACCAAAGTAAGGACTAAATGAAGCACAATAAACTCAATTAGGACCAAAATAGGCTCATTACATCATCTTTGGTTATCTACAACTTCTAGTGACTAAATGAAGCCATTGACCAAAGGTAGGACCAAAATAGGCTCATTACATATCCTTGATATCTACAACATCCTAGTGACTAAAATGGAGCCATTGACCAAAGTAAGACCAAATGAAGCTCAAATACACTCAATCAGGACCAAAGTAGGCTCATTACATCATCCTTTGGTAATCTACACATCCTAATGACTAAAATGGACGAATTGACCAAATTAAGACCAAATGATGCTCCAATACCACTCAATTAGGACAAAAATAGGCTCATTACATCATCCTTTGGTATCTACAACTCCTAGTGCTAAAAGGGGCATTGACCAAATAGACCAAATGAGCTCAATCACTCAATTAGGACCAAATAGGCTCATTACATCATCCTTGGTTATCTACAACATCCTAGTGACTAAAATGAAGCCATTGACCAAAGTAAGACCACGTGAAGCTCAAGGGCTCATTACATCATCCTTTGGTTATCTACAACATCCTAGTGACTAAAATGGAGCCATTGACCAAAGTAAGACCAATGAAGCTCAATAGACTCAATCAGGACCAAAGTAGGCTCATTACATCATCCTTTGGTAATCTACAACATCCTAATGACTAAAATGGACGAATTGACCAAAGTAAGACTAATGAAGCACAATAAACTCAATTAGGACCAAAATAGGCTCATTACATCATCCTTTGGTTATCTACAACATCCTAGTGACTAAAATGGGGCCATTGACCAAAGTAAGACCAAATGAAGCTCAATACACTCAATCAGGACCAAAGTAGGCTCATTACATCATCCTTTGGTAATATACAATATCCTAATGACTAAAATGGACGAATTGACCAAAGTAAGACCAAATGATGCTCAATACACTCAATTAGGACCAAAATAGGCTCATTACATCATCCTTTGGTTATCTACAAGTTCCTAGTGACTAAAATGGAGCCATTGACCAAAGTAGGACCAACTGAAGCTCAACACACACAATTAGGACTAAAATAGGCTCATTACATCATCCTTTGGTAATCTACAACATCCTAGTGACTAAAATGGACGAATTGACCAAAGTAAGACCAAATGAAGCTCAATACACTCAATTAGGTCCAAAATAGACTCATTACATCATCCTTTGGTAATCCATAACATCCTAGTGACTAAAATGAAGAATTGACCAAAGTAAGACTAAATGAAGCACAATACACTCAATTAGAACCAAAATAGGCTCATTACATCATCCTTTGGTTATCTACTGTAAGCTCCAGAACCCTTCTGAGAGAATTAAGCACAATTCTCTTAGAGTCATGAAAGTTTTAATGATAACAAGGTAAGCCATAAGTATAAAATTTTACTTAAGGTTTTGCTAATGTGCGCTAAGTGTCTCAGAAAGCTATAAATTATTGCAATGCCATGAGCAAAGACAAAGACAAAACATCAAGTAACCTCGAGATGAATTGATAAAAGCATAGCGCCAAAGATATCAGAAAGGATATCTCAGAAGCGCAGAAGGTGAAAACATGTTTCTGAGGAAAGAACACTGTCGCCTCAGAAGGGTCTCAGAAGACCTCGCGACTAGGAGTTCTCAGAAGGGTCTTCCCTCAGAAGGTTAGCCTCAGAAGTCCGTACAACTCTTAGAAGGTTGGACTCAGAAGCAACCAAGTGTCTGGACTCAAGGATGTGCAAACAGACTCAGAAAGCTCGCTACAACTAGCCAAGGAAGTGGGAAACGCGCACTGTGCAGTTCTGAAAAGTTCCTCATTTTGCGCTGACTTGTAGCAGGGAGCCGTTCTGAAAAGGACACAGCCACATAAGCAAGTGAAAGCCTCTAATTTCGCGGCTCTTTGATGCCTATATATATGAGTTCAATTCCAGAGCAATGTGACGAAAATCTTGCGCAAAAACTCTTGATTAACGTGCCAAAACTCTGTTGAATTGAAAATCATTTTGCGAAAACTTAGAACTTTCTCAGAAGACAATTTTTACGAAATTGTTTTTCTAACTTTGCAAAATCTTCTAGTTCTGAATTGGTGTAAATTCTTACATTTGTAAGTTAATCCTAGAAAGTCTACTAAGTATAAACTAGGTTTGTAACTTAGTCTTTGGTAGTTGTTTTCGATCAAAACAAACCTTCTGAAAAACGCTAAGTCCTTCGTGTTTGAAGAGTTTTAAAGTCCTCTAGTGTTTGAGGCAAGGAAGTCCTTAATTGTTTAAGGCAAGGAAGTCCTTAATTGCTTTAAGGCAAGGAAGTCCTCTCTAGTGGTGAGGCAAGAATCCTCTAGTGTGAGGCAAGGAAGTCCTCTAGTGTGGCAGGAATCCACTTCGGTTGTGAGGTGGTGGAAGTCCTTTACTTAGTAAAGGCAGTGTTGTCTGGGAAGGCACATTAAGAAGAATATCTAAGAACTCTCAACTGAAGGTTGAGGACTGGAGTAGGTTGGTTATAACCGAACCAGTATAAAATCCCTTGTGTTAAGCTTTTCTCCCTAACTCATTACGTGTCCAAATCTTTGAGAAAACTCTATTCACAACCTTTAATTAATAGGTCTCGTGAAAAACCTTATTGATTAAAATCAGAAAGCTTTTAAGAAACTCAAACTCTTAAGTCATTTCTTAAAATCTCTCAGAAAGGAACTTTCTTAGAAAGACTAAGTTCTCAGAACTTAATCTTCTCAGAAAGCATTTTTCCGCTGCAAAACTCTTAAATCATACCTTCTGAGTAAAAACAGCTTTCTAAGTAAAAGTTTTAACAAGCAATTTTAAAACTGCACGATTCAACCCCCCCCTTCTCGTGCACACATACACTTTCAATTGGCATCAGAGCTCGGTCCTTAAGGGTTGAGCACTTCACAGTGTCAAGGAAAAAAATCCACGAAGGGAAATATGAACTCACCAGCTTGCATTCATATCAGATGGGGCTTCAATAAACAGACCCCGATGTTTCTCGGAGACAGCTTCGACTACTGGCGTGACAGAATGACGCTGTTCATCAAGCACACCAGTTTGGACTTATGGGATAGGATCGAGAATGGAGACTATCAGCCTCTGCAGACAATTACAGAGGATGCTGGTAGTTGCAACAGACGCTGAGCCAGGAGCGGCACCTCCAGTACTCAGAACCTATACAAGACGAGTCCCTAAGGATGAATGGACTCAAGAGATGAAGGAGAAGATACAACTCAACTTCAAAGCTAAATACATTCTTCTCTGCGCCTTGCCCAAGGTAGAGTACGACAAGATTGTGTCATGTGATACCGCTCAAGAAATTTGGGAGAGATTACACATGCTGCACGAAGGAAATGATGAAGTCAAGGAAACTAAGGTATCAATGCTTGTACATAAGTACGAGTCCTTCTGCATGCAACCTGAGGAAACTATTGACAACATGTCAATAAGATTTCTCCACATCATAAATCAGCTAAAGGTCTTGGGAAAGACCTACTCCAACGCTGAGATGGTGAGGAAAATTCTCAGAAGCCTCTCTGCCAAGTGGCGCCCAAAGGTGACAGCAATCCAAGAAGCAAAGGACCTAAATCAGCTGGGTTTAGATGTATTGTTTGGCTCACTCAGAACTCACGAGATTGAGCTTGAAGGACTACTTGGAGGACCATCTTCATCCTCAAGACCTCAGAAAGCTCTGGCTCTGAAAAGTCAGATCAAAAAGACTTCAAAAGCCCTAAAGGCTGAAGAAATATCTGAGTCTGAGAACGATCAAAACTCAGATTCCGATGAAGATGACATCTCTCTTCTAGTAAGGAAAATGAAGAAAGCTTGGAAGAGAAGACCAAGCAAAGACAAAGAGATCACACCTAGAAAAGGAAAGTCAAAGTCTTCTGATGCCACATGTTTTGGCTGTGGAGAAAAGGGCCACTTCAGAACGGAGTGCCCTCAGAACAAGGGAAAGAAGAAGTTCATTCCCAAGAAGAAGAAAGGCAATGGCTGCTACATGGAGTGATTCAGAAGAGGAAGACTCTAGGTCAGAAAGTGAAGAGGAAGCTAATGTCTGCTTCATGGCCGTACTGACTATATTCTGGAAACAGAATCTGAGTCAGAAGAGGTACCAATCTCTCCTCCTCTCTCATACTCATACAATGAGATCTCAGAACTCTATGAAGAACTTCTGAGAGACTCAAACGAATTAGCTAACAATTTCAGCAAACTAAGAAAGTCTTTTAAATCCTTAGAAGCTGAAAATACTAGACTAATTCAAGAAGTAGAGAACATAAGGCTTGAAAGAGATGACTTTAAAAATAGATATCTTGAAAGCCACAACCTCTATCAAGCTTTAGAAACAATGTCTTCTGTA
>RYYW01000119.1:67601-87614 GCA_013621005.1 Aeschynomene evenia | reverse complement strand
GATTCGCACATTCATGCCATTAGATCAGATCATGGTGGTGAATTTGAGAATCATGCTTTTGAAAAGCTTTGTGAAAATCTGGGCATAGCTCACGAATTCTCATCTCCCAGAACTCCTCAACAAAATGGAGTAGCTGAGAGAAAGAATCGAAGCCTTCAAGAGATGGCAAGAACAATGCTCTAGAAAGTGGACTTTCAAAAGGTTTCTGGGCTGAAGCAGTAAATACTTCATGCTACATTCAGAATCGAGTCTTTCTAAGACCAATTCTGAAAAAACACCTACGAGCTATGGAAGAATAAAATACCAAACATTTCTTATTTCCATATATTTGGTTCTTCTTGTTTTATTCTCAACACAAGGACAAACTCTCCAAGTTTGATCCTAAGTCCGATGATGGATACTTCCTAGGATACTCCTCAACCTCTAAAGCTTACAGAGTATATAACAAAAGGAGTAAATGTGTTGAAGAGACAATCCATATTAAGTTCAAAGAACTTAGTAAGGACCTGTCTCAGAAAGGTGCTGACTTAGAAGATGAATTTGAGAAACTCAACATCTCTTCTGAGAAAGCCAAAAGGAAAATTCTTATAGATGATGAGACTGACTTCCAACCCATGGAACATCATCTTCATCTAAAGAAAAATCTAGTAACATCATCAAAGCTCCAGAACCTAGAGAATCTACTTTCCAAAATACAATGGAACCTAGATTCTCAGAAGGACAAGCTTCTGATGACTCAGAAAGAGAACCTTCTGTGTCTCATTCTCAGAACCCTACTCCTAAAGGGATCAGAGGTTCAAGAGACTTGAAGAACATCTCTCAGAATGAAGTCTTGGGAAATCCAGAAAGTGGCGTAAGAACCAGAAGGAACTATACAAATCTTGCTATGGTTTCTGAACTTGAACCAGATTCCATAGAAGAGGCGTTAGATGATCCTAGCTGGGTAAATGCCATGAAGGATGAACTTGACCAATTTGAGAGAAATCAAGTTTGGAAACTGACTCAGAAACCCAAAGGCAAAAGTGTCATTGGGACTAAGTGCGTGTTTCGAAACAAACTTGATGAAAACGGTCAAGTCGTGAGAAACAAGGCAAGATTGGTTGCTCAAGGGTACAACCAACAAGAAGGGATAGACTATGATGAAACTTTTGCTCCAGTCGCAAGATTGGAAGCTATCAGAATGTTGCTAGCTTTTGCTGCACATAAAGGTTTCAAACTCTATCAGATGGACGTTAAGTCTGCCTTCTTGAATGGATACCTTTTGAGGAAGTTTATGTAAAACAACCTCCTGGTTTTGTGAATGATGCATTCCCGAATCATGTATTCAAGCTTACAAGGCTCTCTATGGTTTGAAACAAGCTCCAAGAGCTCGGTACGATAGATTGAGCTTCTTTTTTGCTTAAAAATGGATTCTCAAGAGGGAAAGTGGACACAACTCTTTTTACGCTCTTAGAAGACTCTGGCTTCTGATTGTCAGATTTATGTTGATGACATAATATTTGGCGCAACCAATTGAATGCCTTTGCAAAGAATTCTCCAAGCTTATGCAGGTGAATTCGAGATGAGCATGATGGGAGAATTAAAATTCTTCCTAGGATTGCAAATCAAGGCAAGAGTCGGAAGGGACAGTTATTCATCAAGAGAAGTATACCAAGGAACTTCTGAGGAAGTTTCTGATGAATAAGGCCAAACCCATGAGCACTCCCATGCATCCCTCTCAAGTATTGACTTGGATGAAGATGGTGAGAAAGTCTCAGAAAGCAACTATCGAGGGATAATTGGCTCACTTCTCTACTTAACTGCCTCCAGACCAGATATCCAACTCAGTGTTGGATCTGTGCTAGATTCCAATCTAAGCCCAAGCAATCACACTTGACTGCAGTTAAGCGAATTTTACGATATTTAGTGGAACTACTAATCTTGGTCTTTGGTACGAGAAAGGTTGTTCTTCTGATGTTGTAGGTTACTGCGATGCCGACTACGCTGGAGATAGGATAGATCGCAAAGCACAAGTGGCTGCTGCTGCTTCTTTGGGAAAAATGCTTGATCACTTGGTCTTGCAAGAAGCAAATACGATCGCGCCTATTCAACTGCTGAAGCTGAATATGTATCTTGTGCGAACTGCTGTTCTCAGATGCTCTGATTAAGAATCAGCTACTTGATTATCAAATAAGGTACACCAAATCCCTATCCTCTGTGATAATACAAGTGCTATCACTTAGCTAAGAATTCCTATTCAGCATTCTCGATCCAGCACCATTGATATAAACATCATTTTATTCGGGATCATGTGCAAAAAGGCGACATTGAACTCAAATTTGTAAATTACTGAGGATCCAAATCTCGATATATTTACAAAGCCTTTACCCGAGGATCGTTTCAATGTGTCTGAAAGGATTTCTCAATCTAAGATGTTTCTAAGTGCTTTGAATTTAAAAACTCTCTTAGAACCCCCCCCTTAGTCCTAGTTTAGACTCTGAGACGAACAATAGAACTAAGCTTCTGAGCTAGAAGTAGGAAAACTCTATCTGAGAAAATTGTTTCTCAGAAGACTCATCCCTCAGAAAGGAGATCTTCTGAAACATCTCTCAGAAGGAGGATTTCTCAGAAGGACCACCTCTCTCAGAAAGGTACTTCCGAGAAACTAGTTACCAACGGTAACTTTTGGATAGTGGCAGGAAACGGCTAGTTATCAGCCATGTCTATAAATACTTATAGCATTGTTTCATTGAGCACTTTACGCTCAAAAGCTTACCAAAACTCTGCCAAACCTCTCCTTGCTTTCCAATCTTCATCTGCCCTTTCTCTCTCTCTCTCTCTTGTTCTTCTCTATCTCTTCTCAAACCTCAAACCTTTCTTTCAAATGGCCGTCCCTGGAGAAATCAAGGCTTAATGAGAAACAACCTCAATGAGATATCGAAGATATTCTCTATGACAATGAGGAATGCAGTCCCTGTTCCACAGACTTATCTCCCACGGAATCTTGCCATGGGAAGGGTATTGCTCTCATGTCTACAATCAGGTGAACGAAATCTAATTCACCTTCCTCAAGCAACCTGGATGGCCAGCCATGATGAGCTCCGAGGACGTGTGCTACCCAAATGTGGTAAGAGCCTTCTATTCGCAATAGAGAGGTTCACCAACAAAGGGGTCAAGAGCAAGATTGGTGACCAACAGATCCGCTTCTCCTCTTCTGACATCAACAAGTCTTCAAGACCTTGATGGTGGCGCTGTCATCGCCGACGACCAGAATGGGTCAAGGAGGTAGATAACTCGGAAGAAGAAGTCGTGACACTTCTGACTGGTAGCAACAGCCTACCACTCAAGGGAGTAAAGGTGCCTCATCTCACGCAAGAGGCTCGGATCATCTTCTCCGTTGTGCAACACACCCTTCTCCTCGGATTGGAGACATGGGGAACGTTACCACCATGGACGCCTGCCCACTGTACCACCTACTGAAAAGGAAAGAGTAGATTTGGGAGGATGGTGCTCAACTACATGATGCACCAGGCTCATCCAAAGAGGGCTCTCACAAGTCTACTTACGGAAGCCTTCTGACCAGATCCTCAATCATTTCTCCTTCCCACTTGAAGACTATGAATACGTCTTCAATCACAGTAAGTTCTCAATGGTCACCTTCAACAACATCAAGAAGAAGAAGGTACCAGATACGGGGGCACCTAAGAAGAAGGAGGAAGCAAAGCCTTCTAAGGGGCTGCTGGTCCCATCCAGCCCTCTAAGGCTGAGAAAGGAAAGGAAAAGGTTTCCGATCCTCCAGAAAAGAAGAAGAAGAAGCAAAAGGGTGACTCATCCTTCTCCAACAAGGGTGACACGGAGTATGGCTTCTGAGGAAGCTCAGAAGACTCCTCAGAAGGCACCTACGGTTGTTGAGGCTGCTGAAGACTCAGAAGAAACAACATCTGAGCAACCCATGACCAGAAAAAGAAAAGCACCTCCCACTCTCCAAGTCCCAGACGTGCCACCAGAAGGGAAAAAGAACGTGGTCGTTTGGTAAAAGCTAACTCTAACACTCCACCTTCATTTCTTTACTCTTCTTCTACTTCAATTCCTATTTCTGATTCTGTTGATGGTTTTAAACCCACCAATTTAAAACTAAACTCCTACATTCCTTGAAATATCAGGGAAAACTCACAAAGGAGTGGGGATAAAACCACCAAGAAACAGAGCCCGCCAAGACGACGGGTAAAGAAATTGTAGCAGTTACTGCTGCTGCTGCCACCACCGCTGCTGCTACTACTACTGCTGTTGAAGAGGAAGCAGAAGCTTCTCAGCACTCCTCTCCATCTGGAAATGTCTCCCCCACCAGAGACGACATTCAGGGGCATGGAGGAAATGTCGCTGATTCCTCTTCCGGGGAAGAAGATACGGCACGTTTTCGCATTGAGCATCGCACTCCAGATGCTGGAAGCTCCAAGAAAGAGCCCCAGAAGAAGCCATCTGAGGTTTCTATGGTGGGACCTTTCTTGAGGCAACCACAACTGAAGTTGCTACTATCAATGCTGAGTCATTGGCTCAGACGATGCGTGACGTCCAGAAGGCTCTGGATCAACCTTCTGAGACTCCAGAAGCTGCTTCGATGCAACAACAACAACAACTACAGCATGAGGAAAGCTTAATTGAACCAACTTCTGAGGTTGGTCTCCTCTCTTCTGAGATCCCTTTGGAACATGAGGAAACTCATGTCTCAAACACATGACGTAGTGCCAGGGACCACCAGCACTGGGCTCAGCTCAGAGGTGGGCGCTGACGCTACCATGCTGCAGGAGTTGCAGCAGTTGAGGCATTTGTTGCCCACAGTTCCTTAGAGGAACTCTATCTGAGAAGGACTCTCAGAAGGAACCAGAGGTTCCTCCTCAAGATATAACAGAGGTTCCTCCTACATCCTTTGATCAACAAGGTCCCAGTTTCTCAATAACGGACTCAATGATTGGTTCCGGCTTTCAGCTGGGAAGGATGGTAGTCACTCCACCCTCTGTGCAATTTCGGCCTTTCTTTGGTCGAACTGAGAAGTTGAAGTGCATTGAAGCCATGCATAGCTAAATATCAACCTTCAACCTCCCCGACGAGGCTCAGACGTCTGGTGCTATGGAGCAACCATCAGCTAGGCAACCCTCAGATCTAGACCTTGCTCTAGTTGCTGAGGATACTCAAAGGCAGCCTTCGATTGACCTTGCTGCTATTGAAGGAAAAGCTGTTCAAGAAGAAGAACCTCCTGAATATCAAACAAGGGATATAATCGATGAAGTACTTGAGGCTGAAGTCTCTCGTCCTCCTTCATCTCAACCCTCATCTTCTCAACAGCCGTCCACTGCCTCTAACCTCCCTCCAGAATGCGCTCTGAATGCGACTCAGAGCGAGATTCTCATGGAGATATGCCAGCTGCTACGCTACATTGCCAGAAAGCAGTAGTTCTAAGTCGATGATGGCATTTATGTCTTAGCCACCCTTTTTGATGTAACAAAGGGGGAGTAGATGAAATGATAAAATTTTTGTACATTGGCTATCGTAAACACTAGGCTAGAACTCAGGGGGAGCAACAACTTAGGGGAGCCAAACATTTTGTATCTTTACAAAACCATAAATGAAAAATCATTATTTTGGCATCTCATGTTTACTATCTTATGCTTATCTTTTATTATTTATTTTTTGGCATCTCTTGATTTACTTAGCTTGATATTTCTGAATCTCATACATACATTATCATGAATACATGCTATGTAATTGATAATCTCAAACAGTAATCATACATTGCATACTTGAACTGTTGATTATCTCAGCCTTCTAAGAAAATACGAAGCCTTCTCTCAGAAAGCCAAATTAGTTTCTAAGAAAGCAAAAGTGAATTCTGGAATAAGTTATGAATTTACTCAGAAACACTTCTGACTTAAGCAAAATTATTATCTTAAGACTTAAGTTGTTATCATCAAAAAGGGGGAGATTGTAAGCTCCAGAACCCTTCTGAGAGAATTAAGCATAATTCTCTTAGAGTCATGAAAGTTTTAATGATAACAAGGTAAGCCATAAGTATAAAATTTTACTTAAGGTTTTGCTAATATGTGCGCTAAGTGTCTCAGAAAGCTATAAATTATTGCAATGCCATGAGCAAAGACAAAGACAAAACATCAAGTAACCTCGAGATGAATTGATAAAGCATAGCGCCAAAGATATCAGAAAGGATATCTCAGAAGCGCAGAAGGTGAAAACATGTTTCTGAGGAAAAAACACTGTCGCCTCAGAAGGGTCTCAGAAGACCTCGCGACTAGTGGTTCTCAGAAAGGTCTTCCCTCAGAAGGTTAGCCTCAGAAGTCCGTACAACTCTTAGAAGGTTGGACTCAGAAGCAACCAAGTGTCTGGACTCAAGGAAGTGCAAACAGACTCAGAAAGCTCGCTACAACTAGCCAAGGAAGTGGGAACACGCGCACTGTGCAGTTCTGAAAAGTTCCTCATTTTGCGCTGACTGTAGCAGGGAGCCGTTCTGAAAAGGACACAACCACATAAGCAAAGTGAAAGCCTCTAATTTCGCGGCTCTTTGATGCCTATATATATGAGTTCAATTCCAGAGCAATGTGACGAAACTTTTGCGCAAAAACTCTTGATTAAACGTGCCAAAACTCTGTTGAATTGAAAATCATTTTGCGAAAACTTAGAACTTTCTCAGAAAGACAATTTCTACGAAATTGTTTTTCTAACTTTGCAAAATCTTCTAGTTCTGAATTGGTGTAAATTCTTACATTTGTAAGTTAATCCTAGAAGTCTACTAAGTGTAAAACTAGGTTTGTAACTTAGTCTGGTAGTTGTTTTTCGATCAAAACAACTTTTGAAAACGCTAAGTCCTTCGTTGTTTGAAGGCAGTTGTAAAGTCCTCTAGTGTTTGAGGCAAGGAAGCCCTTAATTGTTTAAGGCAAGGAAGTCCTCTAGTGTGAGGCAAGGAAGCCCTTAATTGTTTAAGGCAAGGAAGTCCTCTAGTGTGAGGCAAGGAAATCCACTTCGGGTTGTGAAGTGGTGGAAGTCCTATACTTGGTAAAGGCAGAGTTGTCTGGGAAGGCACATTAAGAAGAATATCTAAGAACTCTCAACTGAAGGTTGAGGACTGGAGTAGGTTGGTTATAACCGAACCAGTATAAAATCCTTTGTGTTAAGCTTTTCTCCCTAACTCATTACGTGTCCAAATCTTTTGAGAAAACTCTATCACAACTTTAATTAAGAGGTCTCGTGAAAACCTTATGATCAAATCAGAAAGCTTTTAAGAAACTCAAACCTTAAGTCGTTTTCTTAAATTCTCTCAGAAAGGAACTTTCTTAGAAGACTAAGTTCTCAGAAACTTAATCTTCTCAGAAAGCATTTTCCGCTGCAAACTCTTATCATACCTTCTGAGTAAAAACAGCTTTCTAAGGAAAAGTTTTAAAAGGTAATTTTCAAAACTTGCACGATTCAACCCCCCCCTTCTCGTG
Source organism: Aeschynomene evenia (assembly GCA_013621005.1). Lineage (NCBI taxonomy): Eukaryota > Viridiplantae > Streptophyta > Magnoliopsida > Fabales > Fabaceae > Aeschynomene > Aeschynomene evenia. The sequence goes on along the minus strand of RYYW01000119.1, from coordinate 80,142 downwards.
CACACATACATTTTCAACTAAGACCTAATGAAGCTCAATACACTCAATTAGGACCAAAATAGGCTCATTACGTCATCCTTTGGTTATCAAACCTTCCTAGTGACTAAAATAGAAGAATTGACCAAAGTAAGACCTAATGAAGCTGAATACACTCAATTAGAACCAAAATAGGCTCATTACATCATCCTTTGGTTATATAAACCATCCTAGTGACTAAATGGAGCCGTTGACCAAAGTAAGACCAAATGATGCTCAAATACACTCAATTAGGACCAAATAAAATAGGCTCATTACATCATCCTCTGTTGTCTAAACCTTCCTTGTGACTAAAATTGAAGAATTGACCGAACTAAGACCTAATGAAGCTCAATACACTCAATTAGGACCAAAATAGGCCGATTACATCATCCTTTGGTATATAAACCATTCTAGTGACTAAAATGGAGCCGTTGAACAAAGTAAGACCAAATGAAGCTCAATACACTCAATTAGGACCAAAATAGGCTCATTACATCATCATTTTGTTATCTAAACCTTCCTAGTGACTAAAATGGAAGAATTGGCCAAACCAAGACCTAATGAAGCTCAATATACTCAATTGACCAAAATAGGCTCATTAGGTCATCCTTTAGTTATCCAAACCTTCCTAGTGACTAAAATGGAAGAATTGACCAAGGTAAGACCTAATGAAGCTCAATACAATCAATTAGAACCAAAATAGGCTCATTACATCATTCTTTGGTTATGTACAACATCCTAGTGACTAAAATGGAGCCATTGACCAAACTAAGACCAAATGAAGCTCAATACACTCATTTAGGACCAAAATAGGCTCATTACATCATCATTTGGTTATCTAAACCTTCCTCATGACTAAAAAGGAAGAATTGACCAAACTAAGACCTTATGAAGCTCAATACACTCAATTAGGACCAAAATAGGCTCATTACGTCATCCTTTGGTTATCAAAACCTTCCTAGTGACTAAAATAGAAGAATTGACCAAAGTAAGACCTAATGAAGCTGAATACACTCAATTAGAACCAAAATAGGCTCGTTACATCATCATTTGGTTATATAAACCATCCTAGTGACTAAAATGGAGCCGTTGACCAAAGTAAGACAAAATGAAGCTCATTACACTCAATTAGGACAAAAATAGGCTCATTACATTATCTGTTTGTTATCTACAACATCTTAGAGACTAAAATGGAGCCATTGACCAAAGTAAGACCAAATGATGCTCAAATACACTCAATTAGGACCAAATAAAATAGGCTCATTACATCATCCTCTGTTTGTCTAAACCTTCCTTGTGACTAAAATTGAAGAATTGACCGAACTAACACCTAATGAAGCTCAATACACTCAATTAGGACCAAAATAGGCCCATTACATCATCCTTTGGTTATATAAACCATTCTAGTGACTAAAATGGAGCAGTTGACCAAAGTAAGACCAAATGAAGCTCAATACACTCAATTTGGACGAAAATAGGCTCATTACATCATCCTTTGGTTATCTACAACCTTCCTAGTGACTAAAATGGAAGAATTGGCCAAACCAAGACCTAATGAAGCTCAATACACTCAATTGACCAAAATAGGCTCATTAGGTCATCCTTTAGTTATCCAAACCTTCCTAGTGACTAAAATGGAAGAATTGACCAAAGTAAGACCTAATGAAGCTCAATACAATCAATTAGAACCAAAATAGGCTCATTACATCATTCTTTGGTTATGTACAACATCCTAGTGACTAAAATGGAGCCATTGACCAAACTAAGACCAAATGAAGCTCAATACACTCATTTAGGACCAAATAGGCTCATTACATCATCATTTGGTTATCTAAACCTTCCTCGTGACTAAAAAGGAAGAATTGACCAAACTAAGACCTAATGAAGCTCATACACTCAATTAGGACCAAAATAGGCTCATTACGTCATCCTTTGGTTATCAAAACCTTCCTAGTGACAAAATAGAAGAATTGACCAAAGTAAGACCTAATGAAGCTGAATACACTCAATAGAACCAAAATAGGCTCATTACATCATCCTTTGGTTATATAAACCATCCTAGTGACTAAAATGGAGCCGTTGACCAAGTAAGACAAAATGAAGCTCATTACACTCAATTAGGACAAAAATAGGCTCATTACATTATCTGTTGTTATCTACAACATCTTAGTGACTAAAATGGAGCCATTGACCAAAGTAAGACCAAATTATGCTCAAATACACTCAATTAGGACCAAATAAAATAGGCTCATTACATCATCCTCTGTTTGTCTAAACCTTCCTTGTGACTAAAATTGAAGAATTGACCGAACTAAGACCTAATGAAGCTCAATACACTCAATTAGGACCAAAATAGGCCCATTACATCATCCTTTGGTTATATAAACCATTCTAGTGACTAAAATGGAGCCGTTGACCAAAGTAAGACCAAATGAAGCTCAATACACTCAATTTGGACCAAAATAGGCTCATTACATCATCCTTTGGTTATCTACAACATCCTAATGACTAAAATGGAGCCATTGACCAAAGTAAGACCAAATGAAGCTCAATACACTCAATTAGGACCAAAATAGGCCCAGTACATCATCCTTTGGTTATCTACACCGTCCTAGTGACTAAAATGGAGCCATTGACCAAAGTAAGACCAAATGAAGCTCAATACACTCAATTTGGACCAAAATAGGCTCATTACATCATCATTTTGTTATCTAAACCTTCCTAGTGACTAGAATGGAAGAATTGGCCAAACCAAGACCTAATGAAGCTCAATACACTCAATTGACCAAAATAGGCTCATTAGGTCATCCTTTGGTTATCCAAACCTTCCTAGTGACTAAAATGGAAGAATTGACCAAAGTAAGACCTAATGAAGCTCAATACAATCAATTAGAACCAAAATAGGCTCATTACCATACATCCGGGAATGACAAAGATGTACCATGATCTTAAAGAACGGTTTTGGTGGCCCGGAATGAAGAAGGATGTGGCTCAATACATTGGGAAGTGTCTTACCTGTCAGCGGGTAAAAACAGAACATCAGAGGCCAGCTGGAATTCTGAATCCCCTTCCTATCCCGGAATGGAAATGGGAGTACATTACCATGGATTTTTTGTCGGGATTGCCTCTTACACCTAGAAAATTGGATGCAGTTTGGGTAATTGTAGACCGATTAACCAAATCGGCACACTTTCTGCCAATTCGGATGACATATCCATTGGAAAGACTAGCTAAGTTATACATTGACTGGATAGTCAGACTACATGGTACCCCTACTTCGATCGTCTCTGATCGCGACCCGAGGTTTACATCCAAGTTTTGGGGAGCATTGCAACGGGCTTTCGGAACAAAATTGTGTATGAGCACCGCATATCATCCTCAGACCGACGGGCAATCAGAACGGACCATCCAGACATTAGAAGACATGCTCAGAGCAATGGTATTGGAAATGCCTGGAAGTTGGGATTCACACTTACCATTGGTAGAGTTTGCTTACAACAATAGTTATCATGCTAGTATTGGTATGGCTCCATATGAGGCACTCTACGGCCGAAAGTGTCAGTCACCATTATGTTGGAATGATTCTGGAGAGAGGGACAAGTTCTGGGACCAGACCTGGTGCAACAAACCATAGAGAAGATCAAGATGGTGAAGGACAAAATGCAAACGGCTCAAAGCAGACAAAAATGCTATGCGGATAAGAGACGACGGGAATTAGAATTCAGCGAAGGAGATCACGTATTTCTCCGGGCAGTACCTACAACAGGCATAGGTAGAGCCCTAAAAACCAAAAAGTTAAACCCAAGGTTTGTGGGACCATTCCAAATTCTTCAAAAAGTCGGACCCTCAGCCTATCAATTAGCTCTTCCACCGAACCTATCTAACCTACACAATGTTTTCCATGTCTCTCAACTGCGAAAGTATCAGGCGTCACCTGAACATGTATTAGAACCAGAAAATATTCAGTTAAAGGATAACTTGACATTTGAACTCCCTGCCACAAAGATAGTAGACTATCAAACTAAGCACACACGCAATAAGGAGATACGCCTGGTCAAAGTTGCTTGGGGAAACAAATTGCTAGAAGATTATACGTGGGAACTTGAGTCAGAAATACGTGAGAAATACCCACACCTTTTTAATGATTAGACAGGAAATTTCGGGGACGAAATTTCTTTTAAGAGGGGTAGATTGTAACACCCTTGCCTTAAACATATTATTTAATAATTATTAGTTAGAAATTAACAACTAATTATCAATATAATTATTGCGATAATTTTGTATGAGGTATCATTATTACGTTTATAACATAATTACATACGTGTATTAAACAATAAAGTGACCCTTTGAGTATCATTAAAGAGAAAAATAGGTCAAACCATACTCACCCGATTATCACCGAATTTACCACATCTTATTTTTCCCGGAGTATCAGCGTACGTGGCTTGTGTAGAGAAGTCATCTGACTTCTTTTTGGTGCCTCGGAGTTTTGCTGGAAGCCACGACCTGCTAGCCCTGACTCCACCTTGTAACACCACCTACTTGCACCATGAGACGGAGCCACCACCAGCTTGAGCTTCCTTCGAAGGAGGGAAAGCTTTCTTTATAATTAGAAAAGCTTCGTGTAATTGAAAGACACAAACACTCCGAACACTCACGTTACTCTGTAAAAATCAATTCAGACAAAACTCTTCGTTACGTTCCCTCGTTCATTTTCACAAGTGAGTTGCTCTGTTCTTCTTCTTTTAATGAAATAGAATCTGATACATGTTATTGTTCATAACTATGCATACAACTCATCCATGTTTAAACTAAATTGATGGTTTTTGGTTTTTACATATGTCTATGATGCTTGCAAATCCAATTTGTATGATTCCTTGAGTGTTGAATCTGATTAATGCGTTAGAACAAGACATGTTAACTAAAAAGATGAGGAATCTGACTTCAAATTATTTCTGAAACCATATAAAAGTAACTGGTGGTATGTTTATATGCATGCATATGTCAAAGTAAAATATAAACTGGTTTTTAGATGTGTGTGTGACTATTTTCTTTGAGATTTGAATAATTGTTTAACCAATTCTATGATTTCTGGAGCCTTGAGAACGATAAGTGATGATAGGATGACTAAGTAAATAAGATAGAAGTTACATACCTGGAAATTACTTCACGCACTACGAACATGGAGTAGGCGTTGCGCGCCTGGAAGGAAATAGGCCAGATGCTGCCTGCGCACGGGCGCGGGGCGCTCAGGGCGCGCAGACGCAGGACGCGCACGGGCGCGGGGCGCCCAGGGCGCGCAGACGCAGGACGCGCACGGGCGCGGGGCGCCCAGGGCGCGCAAGGCGCGCGGACACAGGACGCGCACAGGCGCGAGGCGCGCAGGATGCACTGGCGCAGGGCGCTTGGAGCGCGCGGGGCGCGGGAGGCGCAGGACGCGCAGGGCGCGAGGCGCGCGGGGAGCGCTGGGCGCTGGGAATCGCGCGGACGTGGCCTGTCATGCGCTGCGTCGATTCCTGGTGCACCGAAGCTAGACCAATTTCTCTAATTTATTTTTATGATCAATAAACTACGAAATATTTTTATAATTATTTCTTAAAACTAGTAGCAATAATTATTTCTTTAAACTAGTAACAGTATGAGCGAATTATTAAATATATAGAACAAGGCAATACCATTATATATATATGTATCTATGTGCTGTGAGAACTGAGAAGCTTATAACTAAATCAAACATAAACTACTATTGCTATGCAACGATATTACTACTCAGTAGTATTACCGGGTGATCAAGATATCTGCTGCTATATACTGAATCTGTAAATTAGAGTGATAATGTGAAATGGTAATGCTAGTGTATAAGACTGTACTCATGCATGATGGTTGTACTGTTCTTGAGATTGTATTATGAATTGCATGAACGACTTGGCGGAATTCCTGGAATTGTCCGGACGAGTACCCGAGGATGCTACATGTGATTGTTAAATTATAACTACTGCTCGTTATATCCGTTCGATTGAATTTCTGGTTAGCTTGGATCCAGCCATCTAATCGACTAGATGGTGGTGCATTGGACCTACGGGACATGTGGACTAGATGGCAGAGGGTTTTTTGACACAAGACACCTTCGAATCAAGGAACCTTTAAAGTTTAGGCGAGAACGGAGCTGTGGTCAAGGTCAAGACTTCCCGGTCTAGGACTCAGAGCATATTTGAGGGACACATAGTCCCGACTTGCATATGATACCACGGCCGGGCCGTGATGCCGAATGGTGTTATCCGAGGAGTTAGAGTTTCCATGGCTGGGCCATGATGCCGGACTTGCAATCCGAGGATTTTTGTGACCGGATACACATTCGAGGGTCATAGTGTACACTTACATGAAAAGTGGAGAAACTGCTAACCTTCAATTCAACGAACGAAGGAATATCGAATGTGAGGCATGGACCAGTGGACTCGTAGTACGGCCTACGAGGAAATTGTGAAACCAACCTTATAGTTGATATTTATGTAGGTTGCTAGAAATGCGAGAACCTAGTGAAAACGTAGACTCCCTTAGAAACGGATCCTTAAGATGTTTGATCAATCAAGGTAAGGACTCATAGTTTTGGAACTAGTACCACCTTTTGAAAAGAAAGAGTATTACTTTGATTGACTAGAATTGTCATACGAGCACGTTGATCCGTGTGCTTTACGCAACTCACTAAGACTCTCGAGTCTTACCCTCTCTTTCTTTCGTATGTCAAATTCTAGATGGGTCAGCTTCCACCCCCTCCACGTAGACCTTATGTTTTTGGACTCTCCACGTACGACCCAGAGACCGGCTTGATTTCGGTTACGCACCACGTCCCTGGTACCACACAGTTCTTCTTACCGGATCTCACACGAAGATTCCCAGCCCCTCGACATGACGCAGCTCCAGCTCAGCCAGCATCTCCACCACCACCACCACCAGCGGAGGAGGACCCGGTCGAGGCAGAGGATTCAGACCCAGAGGAGGAACCTGAGCCTGATTATGTACCAGGCAAGCCTGGAGCAGATTCATCAGAGGAGGAGGATCCCGAAGAAGATATACTAGAGGGTGAGGAGCAGCAGTAGACAGTCGAGCGGTCGTATAGTGGAGATTTCTTTTGTTTAGTAGTTAGTCGCCTCATTTAGAGTTGTACCACTGAGTAAGCGGCAACGCTCCTCAGTGTAGGTTGAGATTTTGATTCTGTACATGAACTTTCATCAGATATTGGTCCAATTCAGTATACAGAGGGCCATTTATGTACACATATATTACCTTTATGTCTTGGTTATGTTTCTATGATCATATAAGTATTCCCAGTACATGGTTTATTATATTAGGAACCTAATGTCATGGCTTGTTGAGTTTTACCCCGTTTACTATATCCCAATTCTGTATAGGTATAAAAAAAAAAAAAAGTGATGTTCCGAGTTGTTAATCTTAACCATGGCCAGGTTGATAAATCGGGATGTTACATTCCTAGTGACTAAAATGGAAGAATTGGCCAAACCAAGACCTAATGAAGCTCAATACACACAATTGACCAAAATAGGCTCATTAGGTCATCCTTTAGTTATCCAAACCTTCCTAGTGACTAAAATGGAAGAATTGACCAAAGTAAGACCTAATGAAGCTCAATACAATCAATTAGAACCAAAATAGGCTCATTACATCATTCTTTGGTTATGTACAACATCCTAGTGACTAAAATGGAGCCATTGACCAAACTAAGACCAAATGAAGCTCAATACACTCATTTAGGACCAAAATAGGCTCATTACATCATCATTTGGTTATCTAAACCTTCCTCGTGACTAAAAAGGAAGAATTGACCAAACTAAGACCTAATGAAGCTCAATACACTCAATTAGGACCAAAATAGGCTCATTACGTCATCCTTTGGTTATCAAAACCTTCCTAGTGACTAAAATAGAATAATTGACCAAAGTAAGACCTATTGAAGCTGAATAGACTCAATTAGAACCAAAATAGGCTCATTACATCATCCTTTGGTTATATAAACCATCCTAGTGACTAAAATGGAGCCGTTGACTAAAGTAAGACAAAATGAAGCTCATTACACTCAATTAGGACAAAAATAGGCTCAGTACATTATCTGTTTGTTATCTACAACATGTTAGTGACTAAAATGGAGCCATTGACCAAAGTAAGACAAAATGATGCTCAAATACACTCAACTAGGACCAAATAAAATAGGCTCATTACATCATCCTCTGTTTGTCTAAACCTTCCTTGTGACTAAAATTGAAGAATTGACCAAACTAAGACCTAATGAAGCTCAATACACTCAATTAGGACCAAAATAGGCCCATTACATCATCCTTTGGTTATATAAATCATTCTAGTGACTAAAATGGAGCCGTTGACCAAAGTAAGACCAAATGAAGCTCAATACACTCAATTAGGACCAAAATAGGCTCATTACATCATCATTTTGTTATCTAAACCTTCCTAGTGACTAAAATGGAAGAATTGGCCAAACCAAGACCTAATGAAGCTCAATACACTCAATTGACCAAAATAGGCTCATTAGGTCATCCTTTAGTTATCCAAACCTTCCTAGTGACTAAAATGGAAGAATTGACCAAAGTAAGACCTAATGAGGCTCAATACAATCAATTAGAACCAAAATAGGCTCATTACATCATTCTTTGGTTATGTACAACATCCTAGTGACTAAAATGGAGCCATTGACCAAACTAAGACCAAATGACGCTCAATACACTCATTTAGGACCAAAATAGGCTCATTACATCATCATTTGGTTATCTAAACCTTGCTCGTGACTAAAAAGGAAGAATTGACCAAACTAAGACCTAATGAAGCTCAATACACTCAATTAGGACCAAAATAGGCTCATTACGTCATCCTTTGGTTATCAAAACCTTCCTAGTGACTAAAATAGAAGAATTGACCAAAGTAAGACCTAATGAAGCTGAATACACTCAATTAGAACCAAAATAGGCTCATTACATCATCCTTTGGTTATATAAACCATCCTAGTGACGAAAATGGAGCTGTTGACCAAAGTAAAACAAAATGAAGCTCATTACACTCAATTAGGACAAAAATAGGCTCATTACATTATCTGTTTGTTATCTACAACATCTTAGTGACTAAAATGGAGCCATTGACCAAAGTAAGACCAAATGATGCTCAAATACACTCAATTAGGACCAAATAAAATAGGCTCATTACATCATCCTCTGTTTGTCTAAACCTTCCTTGTGACTAAAATTGAAGAATTGACCAAACTAAGACCTAATGAAGCTCAATACACTCAATTAGGACCAAAATAGGCCCATTACATCATCCTTTTGTTATATAAACCATTCTAGTGACTAAAATGGAGCTGTTGACCAAAGTAAGACCAAATGAAGCTCAATACACTCAATTTGGACCAAAATAGTGTAAGCTCCAGCACCCTTCCAAGAAGTGCTAATGATTGGAAATCATTAAAGACTTGGTTTTGAGTGATAACAAATTAATACAAAGAAAATATTTTGTTAGAATAATTTAATGGGTGTTGATATGTGCAGTAAGAAAGCTATTTGATATAGCTAAAGCCATACGAAAGTTGGGATAACAAGCACCCAAAGCACATGGTTCTGGAAGAGCAAAATGAAGAAGAACAAAGCCTCTCAGAAGGATGTCAAGGCATGGGAAAACTCTTGAGAATGCGCCAAAGTATCAATTATTTTCACATGAGAAGACTTGAGAAAGTCATCTCTGAAGATCGCACTAAAAGCCAAGGAAGAACTCTGATAATTTATTAGAAGAGTCTTCTAAGAAGATATGAGAAAGGTCTTTGAGAATTGCACTCAGAAACTACTCAGATGGCTACACAAGATTTTCCTCAGAAAGGTTTCCTCTCAGAAGGACCTTCTATCAGAAAGCCACCCTCACTCAGAAGATATGAGAACCTTCTGAAGAGAGCACTTCCAAAAGAATGGAGAAAGCGGTAATATCAGAACACTTCAAGAATAGGTTTCTGGAAGCTAAGAAGTTCAAGTTTCTGATAAAGAAACTGTTCATAAACCGAGAAGATATCAAGACCAAGAAGACTTCTCGAAAGCATCCTCCAAGAAGCCAAGAAAGTCTTCTAAGAAGACTAGAAAGTTTCCGAGAAAGCCGAGCTCCAGAAAGCAGTCCCAGAAGACAAAATGGAAGCATCGGATTCTGATAAGAATCATTCAGAAAACACTTAAGGAAATCAAGATCTATATTTAAGTACTTTCTGAGGCAGCATAAGAGACTTTCTGAGTAAGTATCAGAAGATACACCTTCCGGAGAAAGTTCAGAAAGCCAGCATCTGAGAAGCTCTCAGAAGCTGTGAGCTTAAGAGAAAGCTGTCCAAGAAGTTCCTTCAAGAAGCTGAGAAAAATCTACATCTGAGGAATCACCCTCTGATCTAATCAAGGCATCTTGAATGAGAAGATACATCATTAAGGAAGGAAGAAATTCTTTCAGAAACTTCTCATTGGGTTAGTCAAGACACATCAAGAAGATGCATCAGCCTTCTCATGAAGTGCTGACTTGGTTATGAGAAAGCAGTTTTCTCAGAAGGCTGAATAGAATTTGTGAGAAGCACAAATTCTCAGAAAGCAGTCCTCTCAGAAAGCTCTCAGAAGGCAGTACTCTCGGAAAGCTCTCAGAAGACAGTCCTCTCAGAAGACTCTCAGAAGGTAGTCTCTCAGAAGGACATATCAGAAAGTCTTGGGAACTGTGCACAACGGCTATATTCTGGAAAAGGCTATAAATAAGCTCCCAACAAGACACAAAGTGAGCTTGCACGTTGCTGCAATGCTGCCAAATTTCCTAGTGATGTTAGAACATTAATTCAACTTTATAACACATCACTAACAACATCTAGGGTCACTCTAAGGAATCAAATCAAATCTTTTCTACTCATATTCCTTGAGAAACTCGAGATTCTGTAAAAGAGAAATTTTCTCTCAAAAGAAAATTTGTTGAAATCTTCTATTCTTATCCTTTCATTAGATAATATTCTTGCTGTTGCAAGCTTTGAATAGGAGTTGTTTAAGGATTTCCTTTGTTCATTCAAAGTCCTTAAGCATTTGCTTGTAAGTGCTTTACGCACACATCTTTCAAACACAAATCTGTATTTATTTGTAAAAGTCTCACTCATGTGGAGTTGAGCAATTAGAGCCTGAAGAGGCTAGGAAAAGAATACTTGTAAAAGTCTCATGGTAAATGAGCAAGTAGCCTGAAGAGGCCAATCAAAGAATACTAGTCTTGCTCATTGTGTTGAGTTAAGCAAGAGAAGCCAGAAGTGGCTTGATGAAAGAATACTAATCTCTTACTTGTAAGAGTGGAGTGAAAAGTCCTTAGTTTAATCTAAGGCAATGTAAATCCTTTTCTAGTATGAAAAGGTGGCTTAGCCTGAGAAGGCTTGAGGAAAGAATATCGAAAGCTTAGCCTGAGAAGGCTTGAGGAAAGAATATCTATGCTTAGCTTGGAAAGGCTTGTGGAAAGAATATTCACTGCAAAGCCTGAAGAGGCTAGAAGAAAGAATACTTGAGAGAGCCTGAGAAGGCTTGATAATATCTGTAACTTTGAAGAAAGTTAGTGGAACTCAAACAATTGTTTGAGAACTGGATGTAGGCATCATTGGCCGAACCAGTATAAAATTGTGTTCACTTTCTATACTTCTCTCTGAACTTTATTGCTAGTTTAATTTCTAGTTGCTTAATCTTTATCTTAATTCACACTCTATATAAAGTATAAGATGCATGATATTAACTAGCTTTTTCTATCAGAAAATTACATCAGAGAGAAAGACAACTTTTGAAGTGAAAACGTGCAAGAACATAATGAGTTCTTAGAGCAGATTTTCTATAAACCAGTCATCGTAATTCTTCATATACGGATTCGTTAATCGTTGGATCGAGCTGAAAATTTATGAGAATGTTAAGGACACATAGTTCTAACATTTGAACGGTTGGATCTTTGATTCGATGACTGGGGTGAGAGATATTAATAACGTAATCAACCAGTACAAATTATGCTCTCACCATTTCTCTATGACCATTTCTCTTTGAACAAGAATGTGTTTCTGAAGTTTAAAGTATATTATTATGTGCGTAGATATTATCTTGAATAAGTTCCTAATTCTTCATATTAGATAACTTATCTAGAAAGTATCTCTATACATGGTTTCTAGTTGCTACAACTATGTTAATATCTCATGTATATCTTGAATATATTATCATGTTAATATAGTTATTATTACACTAACTCTCTTTCATTATAACTACAAGTATTTACACTTGATAGTTATAATCTACAAGTTTTAGAAATCACCAAGAAGGTTGATCTTCTCAGAAAGCAAAGTTTCTGAGAAACTTTACTTTCTCAGAAGGACTCTCCGCTGCGACTCAGAAGGTTACCCTTCTAAGAAGTGTTTTTGAAAGAAAAAGTTTTCGAAGAGTATTTTGAAAATCTAAGCACGATTCAACCCCCCTTCTCGTGC